>JAYMTE010001885.1:0-12276 GCA_036897545.1 Pelargonium fulgidum
TTCCTCTCGTTCAATTCCAAATCCAACTGATTGATGTTCGGGATGTTGATCGTTGCAGGTTATTTCAGTAACGAAGAAGCTACCACATCAACGCTTGATTCAGAGGGATGGTTAAGAACCGGAGATCTTTGCTACATCGATGATGATGGATTCATTTTTGTGGTTGACCGGTTGAAGGAGCTGATTAAGTACAAAGGATATCAGGTCTGTTGTGGTCCTTGATAGCTTTTGCAATTAGGATTAAGAGTTGTGTCATAGTGAATGTGTTGTGATGGTTGTTATCTCATGGCATGGCAGGTTCCCCCAGCAGAGCTGGAGGCATTGTTACTTACTCACCCACAAATTTCTGATGCTGCTGTTATACCGTAAGTCAATCAATATGTGTTTATATAAATAGAAATGGAGCTAATTAGCATTTGTTATAGAGTCTAAGTTATATATGAAATCATGTATATCAGATTCCCAGACAAAGAGGTTGGGCAATATCCCATGGCATATGTGGTAAGAAAATCTGGCAGTGACGTATCAGAGAAGGAAATTATTTATTTTGTGGCAAAACAGGTAAGACATACAAAGTTGAAGTAAACAACTCCAGAATATTGTTATGTTTTGTTGTTATTGTGTTATTCTCAACATTATTGATATTCTTACAGGTAGCCCCATACAAGAAAATTCGGAGAATGGCATTTGTGGCATCAATACCCAAGAATCCATCCGGTAAGATTCTCAGGAAGGATCTCATAAAACTTGCAACCTCCAAGCTTTGAATTGGATGGTTGGCGGATCTGGCGCTAAAACTTATTGAACCAAGAGGTTAATTTTGTGTAATATGCTTGTTATTTGCTCTGTAGTAGGCAGTTGTCTATGTCATCCCAAAACTTCATTACATATGATGTAAATTCATGTCTTTTTCAAGCAACTGTTCAGCTCCACTGTTCCATGCCTCCCCTACTGTTCTAAGCTATATATGTAATGTATTAGTGGTTGTCCTGTTACCGTATTGTTCCTAATTTATGTTCATAAATAAACTTCAGCTCTTCTGGGTTTTGCTTCACTGTCTAGGCTCTCAATGTTTCTGAAGAGGGAATATCCAGAAATAATCTTTAGCCTAACCAAAATGTATATGAAGTGAATCAAACAGTAATGTGAATGCCAAAATCTTAGAACCAATTACAATGTAAGCTTTTACTTTCAATTGCAAGAATTAGTCAGACTGTTTTAGATTAAAACTTAGCTGAAATGTACAAGATCACTCCACACCTTGCCTTGCAAAACCATTGCATGCTCGTCCGTTTTCTTCCTCAGCAAAGAGAGAATGTAGTCCATCAACACTTGCTCACAAGGAACCTTGAGCGGGCCGCGAACCGTCAAGCCAAACTCCTCCTCTGCCATCTCTAGTAGCACCTTGAAGATGGGATGATTCAAAAAGTAGAGGGGCACCACAAACTTCTTGCCTTCCTTGGAGTAGACTGTGAAATGACCCTTCTTCCTATTACTCCATTTCTCTATGTACTCACTCAACTTTGTAGAAGAAGAGATTTTCTTCATAGAGAAGAAAATCTTAATTGGGCTTTCCCTTTTCTTGCTTGCTGTTAAGTGATGGTTTTGGGTTTAGGGTTTTGGTTGGTTTAGATTCTTATAGACTTGGAGGTTGCTAAATTGAAGAGGGAGTGAGTGTGTGGTTGGCCTGTGATTTTTGTGGCAAAGAGAAGTGCAATAAGAGGCAAAATTAGCATCTACGTACCATAGAGAATGGTATGGTTATGTCTAACACTAATGTTTATGTGGTGGTGGCTGGAGACTTGTAAATGCTTCTTTCTGGTAAAATGTAAACCAAGCTTTTGGTAGGAGTGGTGGTTGTGGTGTATGAGACATGTGAAATCAAATAGGCCTGTTTGGGAACTTCAAAGAGGTTCATTTTGCTTCCTTTAAAGTCTAGTGTGTTTGGTAACTCATCTTCTCTCTTCTCCTTCTTGCCCTGCCAGACGAGCAAAAGAATGAGAGATGTTGCATTTCCAAAATGAAGCTTAAATTGTCATATTGTACTAATATTTAATTAGTAACCAAAATGTCATTTTATCATCATTAAATGAACTGGTTTATTATGTTCTACCATTATATGTAAATGTATAATATGTATATGTAGACTAAGTATTTGAATTGACTGACCAAGTATATAATTAGGTAGTTGACCAAATTTATGAATTGGTAGACCCATAAAATGTGTTGGGAGATTTGCATGTTGAATTGGACAATTAATATATGTGATAAATAGAGCATTGATAGTAAGACTTGGATTCAATAGTTTAAAAAAAAATTTGTCATTAATCATAGTTTTTGAAAAAGTTATTAATTATTGTTAATTCATCAATAGTAAGTGTAATATATTCATTTTTCATTAATAAAATCACTTTTACCACAAAATTAATAAAAAAAGAAAAAACAAACCCATATGATCCTACAAAGATATGTATACAATGAGTGGAGTGGAGTGGAGTGGAGTGGAGTGGAGTGGAGTGGAGTCACAAATTGTGATCTGACAAACCCAACTCTCACAAATTCAATGATTATAATTTGCATGATGATCGATTGCTACATGAAGTCCCAACATACCAAATAGGGTCTCTTGGTTTAGGTGGGCCAATCTCATTGGGATTCATCACCCATCCCTCTCTCTTTCGTCCCCAAAACTTGCTGTTTTTTTTTTTTATAAATGTTGCACAAAAATTTGGATGCAAATTGCCCATCTGCACGTGTCTTCCTATCTCAACCACGATCTTTGTTTTCTTTTTTATTTAACATTCATGCTACTGCTGCCGCCTTCGGGTTCTGATTATATACATGCACTCATATACTTGCTTCAATCGGAAGTATCCAATCTAGCTCCCACAACTTTTATTATTCACCAACGTTAGCCTCAGCATTCACTCACTCAAAACCTGTGCGCATGCTTTCACTCAACTTAGCATGTTTATGTTATTAATCAAACGTTAGGATACTGTATTCGAGACAGTAGAGACTCTTAAAAACTTTGATTATTCTCTAGCTTCTTATGTTTGAAGGACATGCATGAGGTCTCAGGCTCGTCTTGCGCCTACAAATGGCGCGTCTTGTAAGCTAAAACCCCAACCACAGGCGGGACTGAAGCAAATCTCATCTAATCAATGATTAATAACACATCGATATGTATTGTGAGTATATATATAGCTCTTTCTTGGTAAAAGAAATGGATCCATATTTTACGATATTTATTGCTCTCAACTATCTTTTTCTTCTAAAACACTTTTAGATTTTGTGATTTTCAGTTGAGATTAAGCAAGCTCGATCATTAACTATATATATATATAATGAGCTAGCCAAATCTCAACGTCATCGACGTCTAGCACCACAGAGAATGTATTTAAGCCAAAACGTACAAGCTGCTCATATATTTCTGGAGGAACATATATATATATGAATGTTGTAGACTTGTAGTGTAGTGATCATTTGCATGATAAAATAAACCAACTGTAACTGTTCCTTCACATGTACATACCAATCTCTCACTACCTGTATCTAACTACCATATATTATTTAATATTACGATCCGTATATAAATATCCACATCCAGAGCAACAATTATTATTGTAGAAATCAACACACATGTGCAGCAGTGGACCCTAACCCAAACATTTCTATGATACCTCCGCAAAACTCCAAACCTAGCCCACTTCTCACCTCCTCCTAGCTATCCAATCAGCACATGGTTTTGATTCAACCCAATCACCAAAATAGAAATAACTAGAAACCTACGAAAAACTTATATATTCCCAACAAAACCACCACCACCACCTACGTACGTACTCTACACTATACTAAACTACACTATGATGAGCTTCAAGAAACTGGTTGCCATGACCAAGAAGTGGCACAGACTCGTCGCGACGACGCGAAGTGTGGCTCACAAGGGTCATTTTGTTGTCTACTCTAAGGACAAGAAACGTTTCGTGATCCCTTTGGAGTATTTGAGCAGCAGTGTGTTCAGAGAGCTCTTGAAGATGTCCGAGGAAGAGTTTGGGCTGCCCCGCGACGGCCCCATCACGTTGCCGTGCGACGCAGCGTTCATGGAGTACGTGCTCGTCATGGTGGCTCGCCGGCGCATCTCCGACGAGCTTGTCTCCTTAATGGCGGTTTCTATGACTAATTCTAGTTCTTCTACTCTAATTCAATGCAGCAGCTCCGATGAGTTGTGTTGTAGTTGTAGCCGTCAAAGAAGCATATGTGGGTTCTGATATATATGTAGCTGGAGTTTCAATTTCTATTGATCACATCTAATATTTGGTTAATGTTAACACGGTTTTGGGACCTTGACCTGTGATTTTTGTCATTTTTCTTTTTCCGAACTAAAATTTTGAGTGAGTTATGAATTTGTAAGATTGATCTCGAACTAGGAATTGTTGAGATCTGATGTGGGTTGTTCATTTCAGCTCACCTAATTAATGCACTCTTTAAAAATAAGATATATTCTCTCAAATATACATAACGGAATCCTGACGTATAGTAAGTTGTTTAAGTTGCTTCTTAAATGACAAAAAAATATATCTTAATTTTGGGTTATGTAGATTAACAACACTATTTTCTAATTTCATATTGTGGATTTAGGCTCAAAATATCGCTAGAATGTGCGTTGTTGTAAGAGTTTTGTTATCGTACGAGTCTTTGGCGGATTTTCATACTTAGAGTACCTGTGGGCTTGCTCTCATGCGAGTGAATGGATTTGGATACCTAAAAATTGCATAAGCCTAGCACATTGTTAAAATGAAACTCATGTTGTGAGCCATTTATTTTATTTCGAACATGAGAATAAACATTTTCACCAATATGATAATAGGGCACTACTAATATGAAATACAGAGAACTGAGAGACTAATGGAGCAAGGAGTATGAATACATGAAGGTCCTGTGATGGATTAATTATGAAGCATTGAGGTCCCATGAGGAGACTTGCGAATCTTGAAGGTATCATGCGTAGCCTACATGAAGTTTTGAGATTCCACGTAGATGCAAATGAAGCATTAGATGGTACATCCGCTTGTGCATGAATTGTGTAGGAGGTCTGATACGACAAATGAATCACTGGAGGTCTCATGTTTTGACACAAGAAGCATTACAGGAACCGCATGTGAAGTCTTGTCGGGCTCACACGTAAGTGCATGTAGATTGTAGTGTTGAAGCTTATGAGAAGTGTGAGACTCATTAGATGCGGCGGCCTAGAAGTGGGCCACGTGTATAGTGGAGGCCATTGTCCCCTTTAGAATGATCCCGAAGTAGACATGTAGTTACCATCAAGTCCGAAGGAGTAGAATAGGGCATTCTTACCAAAAATCGGTCAAATTAGGGTTACGTCTATATGAGGCAAATTAAAAAAGGACTTTAAAGAAAGGTAAATGGGTCATTTGAGTTATTCAAGGATAAAATTCTGTGACTATAATTAATTTTGGTCTATTGAAATTGGATTAATTGAATCGGTTCAAATTCAGATGGACCACACGGTCTAGCCTGATTTGGATTATACTAGACCTAACTATGGTGGATCCGGTGATTTGCAAAGGAAGTACACTTGTAACGTGAGTAGATGAGGGAGACTATGACATGGTGTAGATGATCCCACGTACAATCGGATGACATGGCAAAGGCTGACATGGTTGGATTCTGCCACATGGCTGGTGGAGGAAGAGATTCACTGCGCATGTTTTTTTTTTTTTTTTTTTATTTAATCCTTTTAGTTTTAGGTGTATTTTTAAAAATTTTGGACTCATTCTCTGTCTTATAATTACTCTCGTTTTGATAGTTCTTTCCTCGATTTGGTTAGTTCAATCATGAATATTTTTGAAACTATCAATAAATTAATTTTATACTCGTTTTCATTCGAGATTTATCTATAAAACTCATATCACTCATTTTCAAAATAACGTAATGTTGTGTAATAATTTAAATTATTTCCCCAAACAAGTAATTTGATATAAAAAAATACAATTGAAAATCAATGTAAAACTCTCTCTAATAATCTTCCTATTGCCTATCTCTAATACATCAACTATTAATAGAACATATTTACTTATGCATGTTGGGTCATACGGTTGATGTGCTTGGATTTTCTTTGAATGAGAGAGCTAACAACTAATTCGATGATCCCTCCACTAGGACTAGAAACACAAGCATTGATTGTTATCTCATCGCTTATAAAAAAAAAATTACTAATAGAACACACCCAAATTAGAATAAGAAAAATTAACAATCAGCAAAATATGTATATACTTTGCTTATAATACATGGACCAACACATTCTCACAAAAAAGTCTTTGGCCGTTTCAAATAATGTTTGGATGTTACATGGACCAACACTTTCTCATAAAAACAAAAATCACATCCAAATGTTTGCATATAAATAGTGTGGTGACTAAACTAAGAATGTTCACATTTGGCGTCATTTTTTTCCCCAAAACTTTCGTGAACCTTTTTTTTTTTCCTACCCACATTTCATTAAAAAGGTCACGAGCTCACTCTTGCTGGTGACGGTTCTCTCTAGCTGATGTCAAATCCAAAGTACCACAACTGTCCCTTGTTGCTGCACTGCATGCGAAGCTTTTGTTCACAAGCTCACATACTAAAGTGTTGCTTTTTTCATGCAAATTATTTTGTACATAACCTGTGACTCTATGTCATCGATAGATCATGCCGTGATTGAGAGGTAACAAAAAAAATCGTCTGCATTTAATAATGGTTCATCTGTGAAGTCGTCACAGTTCAGGAGCTTGGTGAGTGAATTGAGAGAGCTTTGGAGATATGAGAGATGAGGTGGTAGAAGAAGATGCTCCTTCAACAATGTCACATACTATTGTTAAGAATCAGAAGTCGTCTACGTCGTCGTCGTCATCATCATCATCATCAACAACCCGTCAGATCCCGAAGCTGTTGAGTAGCCCGATCAAGAAGGCGATCAGGCTCACGAAGCTCGAGACTAAGGGCGATCAGGATGCTTGGCTTCCCATAACAGAGTCCAGGAATGGCAATGCCTACTATGCTGCCTTCCACACTCTTTCTTCTGGCATTGGCATTCAAGCCCTCGTTTTGCCTGTTGCCTTCACCATTCTAGGATGGTATGTACGCATCAGAGCTGTTATACTGCCACACGATCCACTGAGATTCAACCCTGCATCGCTATTATTAACTAATTACGTGTTTTGTTACAGGACTTGGGGGATAATAAGCTTGGCAATTGGATTTATATGGCAACTCTACACCCTCTGGGTGCTGGTCCAGCTTCACGAATCTGAAACCGGGACGCGCTACAGCAGATACCTAGAGCTCTTCAATGCAACTTTTGGTCAGCTTCAATAATGAGTATACATTTGATTTAGTATAGTCTTGTCATGAACTGACAATTTGAAATATGTAACAACCATAGTCGGGTCGAGTGGCTTATGATGCTTTGGGTTTTAAGCTTACTGATAAAATAAACTGTGCACGAGCAGGTGAGAAAATGGGGAAGTTGCTAGCTTTGTTTCCAATAATGTACCTATCGGGAGGTACATGTGTTGCGCTCATTATTATTGGTGGATCCACCTTGAAGCTGTTCTTCCAGATCGTGTGCGGCGAGGGCTGCCCGGCGGCGCCACTGACCACCGTGGAGTGGTACTTGGTGTTCACTTGCGCGGCGGTTCTTCTGTCCCAGCTGCCCAACTTGAACTCCATAGCTGGCGTGTCCCTGATCGGGGCGGTCACGGCGATAGGGTACTGCACCATAATGTGGCTGGTGTCGGTCGCCGAGGGAAGGCTTGCCGGCGTCTCCTACAGCCCCATCAAAGAGAGCACCAACACTGCTTGGGTTTTCAGTATTTTAAACGCTCTTGGTATCATTGCTTTTGCCTTCAGAGGCCACAATCTTACGCTTGAAATTCAGGTTCTTTTTTCACATTTTTACATGTTACTTAACAATAGCTGAGCCAATTTGTGACCGAAATCCGTCCCAAATGCTTAGATAAAGTGTCCCAAATTAGTAGGTATTTGTGATGGATAATTGTCACAGTTCTGTCACAAAAATTTGCAACTCTAGAATCACTTCCAAATTCTTGGGTGTCGCAAAACAACCCATTTTTGTTGCATATGTCTAGATAATTCTGTCGCTAAAACATCATTTCTTGCAGTGCAAATCTAGTACTAATGGTTCTTCTTTTTCTTCAGGCAACCATGCCTTCAAGTGAAAAGTTTCCATCTCATGTACCAATGTGGAGAGGAGTGAAAGTTGCATATATTGTGATTGCTATGTGTCTTTTTCCTCTGGCAATTGCAGGTTATTGGGCTTATGGACACAAGGTCAATTTTCTTCCGAATTCTCAAATCAGTCCTATTTTGATTCTCTGACAATATTAATTTGAACTCAATTTTTTTTTTTATTTGTGTTAGATACCACCAAATGGAGGGATGTTAACAGCAATTTATCAGTACCACGGGCGTGACACGTCACAAGTTGTTCTGGCGTTAACAAGTTTACTAGTAATAATCAACGCAGTAAGCTCATTTCAAATCTACGCCATGCAAATGTTCGACGACTTGGAATCAAAATACACCAACAGGTCAAACAAACCGTGCCCATGGTGGCTCCGAGTAGGGTTCCGGGCCATGTTCGGGTTCGGGTCCTTTTTCGTGGCAGTGGCGACCCCGTTCTTGGGTAGCCTGGCTGGTCTGATTGGAGGCATAGCATTGCCAGTCACATTGGCATATCCATGTTTCATGTGGCTGAAGATCAAGAAGCCCAAAAAGTATGGGACAATGTGGTGGCTGAATTGGGCACTAGGAGTTCTGGGCATGGTCCTCAGTGTGGTGCTCATTGCAGCTGGAATTTATGTAGTAATTGGAACTGGGGTTGAGGTCAGCTTTTTCAAGCCTCACTAATTACTCACCCATCCAAATAATTAATTAATCAAGTCATGACTACTACTTAATGAATAGATATGGTTGTTTAAGAGATTTTTCTCATATTTTGGATGATAGATTGATCATAAGACTATTTTTTTTTCATAAACTTGACTTGGGTTATGTTACATATTACAATAAAATGAAATAAAAAGACCATGTGTAATGGTCAAGATTTCTCACAACCTACAGGGGAAAGTTGAGCAAACCTGAAAATAGTTGCCAACTCCATATAGTGTTTACATAGATAAGGGAAGAAGCATCCTCCGCCTCTTTTTCCTCGACAGTCGTATATGTTTCGCGATTTTCATGCATAAAAGCAATAGCAACGTGACTAGTACTAAGATAAAAGCAAGTTGCAGATGCCTAAAGTATAAAGATACAGCTGAGAAAACTAGGAACGCCAGAATTACGAGCTCCCATATTACAAAGATGACAACGTCCACCCTGCAACAAAAGACGGAGAAAAGAACATTCACAATCAGAAATCTTGTTATACAAAATACATGAAAAGCACATATCAAATATACAAAAGTGAAAGACTAATGCAAACACAAATCATCCAATCCTCTCTCTTTTTCTGGAATGAAGATTATAGAATACAAGCAGAAGCACCAACAATATTTATGCACTCTTTCGACAAAAGAGATTCTATCACCTGAACCAATTATGATATAAAACACACTCAGAAAAACTACAGATATTTTAAGAAATATTTAGAAACAAACGATGGGATGTGTTTGAAAAATTATGGAGAGAAAACCCTGAGAACATACACTTCCCGAATAAATATGTAACATAGATATGTTAAATCCAGTTCCATTTTGATAACCAGTTGTGTCTGCCGAAATATATACAAAAGAACAAACCCTGGGCCTATATTACATTATTATATGAAAATTTGCAGTGAAACCAAAGGACGAGTGCACTCAGGCTAGACTCACATAAATCAAGCAAGCCCCTGAACAGAATTCACCCTTCTATTATAACTTAATAAGATAGACAATACCACACGATTACATAATAGACAAATAAAATAAATGCAAAAGTACAAACAATCAACATAAAGGTTTAAAGAAGAAAAAGAACTCGCCGTGGAGGAATATTTTTTTTACCAACCATAGTTACCATCCCCTCTGTCCTTATTGTCCACTTGAGCAGCTTCAACCCAAACTATCTCCATTTCAAAACCCATTTAAACCACATGAACCAGCAACCATGCATCTCATCATGCCCAAGAAGTATTTGTAAGCTAATATGCTTATCTTAAGCTCAATTCCAACTTGTCATGCATGTCCGTGCAGTATCCTAACCTAAATTACACCAGTCATTTTAACTGCCGTGATTCTACAAGACTTAGCCCAGTAGCAAAGTTGTTGCCTGTGAACTTGAGGTTGCTAGTTCAAGAAAGTCAAACAATCTCTCCACATATGCAAAGGTAAAGTGCCGTACCTATATCATATTTCCCAAACCCATGGGCCTCCCCTTTTTTAGATATGATTACATGTATTTTAGGGTTTATTTCCACACATTTAATTTATTTTCATCCGGATAATGCCTTTTTTTATCTTTGTTTTGTTTCATTTATTAGATTTAATGTGTTTTCTAGTTTTGCTAGGGTTTGCATACTTTATTAATCAGTTCAATGCCAAAGGAAGCACCAAGAAGTGAAATAAGTGCTCTAAAAGGGTCCAGTTGACAAGCACGGATGTGCTTACTGTGGATTCTAACAGAGTTCAAAAGTGGCATACACGGGCATCTTAACAATCATCCGATGAGATGAACAACTTCAAATGGACGTGTGTGGTCATGCTTCTGAGAAAACGACAAGGAAAGTCCCACTTTAATTGAACGGCCAAGCAAGGTGGTATGGCTGTTCGTTCAGGGGCAGATTCAATAGGCGTTGATCGATACATAATTGAACGGTCATGCTTCTCATCTTAAAAGTATTGTGTTGATTAAATAAAAAAAAATTAAGCATGTTTCCTACTATCTCCTGTCTTGTAAACTCTATAAAAAGCCTTGTAAGCCTAGCATAGGGAGACATACTTTTGCTCTAGTTTTCTTAGTTCATAGCTTAGCTTGGAGAGATCGAGGATTCATCTTTGACAATCAATAATCATGTAACTTTACTTTTTTCCTTTAATTATGCAATCATATTTTCTTTATCTTGGATGTTCGTTTGATTTTAATATGAGTAGTTAAATCCTAATCTAGAGATTGGAATGTAGCAATTAGTGTATAGTGATATGGATGTGATTGTTTGTTCTCGAACTAAGTGCTTCTATGGCTGATGCTTAATGCTTGTTTAGAGTCTGGTCATCCTATGCATCATTTAAGGGTTTTATGAAATGTGTCGTTCAATGAATCCTCATCTCTAGACCTGAACCATAGTACAAGTTATGTTATTTGGTAGAGATATTAATCCCAAGCACTATGAGCTAGCAAGACATGGTATTTGATAAAAAAGAAGTAAGCAACTTATAAGTGTAAGTTTGTAGGCATGTAATTACTCGCTTAGGTTAAGCTTTAAATTCCATGCTTGTTGCTTCAATGGGAGTATTTCTTGCTCGTGGGAGTGGCTTGGGGCCGTCATAGTAAAGACTTGTAGGTTGTTTGGGAGAGAGATCCCAAACATTTATTTAATAGTTGGCATTAACATGAGGAATATCTTATCAATCCATTTAGAGATCCATACTACATTAGTGAAATGATTCCAAGGCTTTTAACTTCTTAGTTTACATTCATCATTCTTAATTTAGCTTAATTGGTATTTATAATTGAATCAACACTTCTCAATGAAAAGTCGACAGTATGAACATTAAGACACGACTTGAACTGGTAAATTGATAACCTTCCCTAATCCCTACAAACATGATACTCCTACTTCACATGTATACGATTTGTACGACCCGTCCTTATATTCATTCAACAGCAAACTATCGCATAAATGTTGATGCCCATTGATATCATCCCAAATCATAGCCTACGAGATCATCTGTCACTTACGCAGGCACCAGCTGCCTAATCTTGAACTATAAAAAAGTAAGTATAAGTTAAAAGCCTTGTCAACTCATGCATTCACAACAAAGAACAAGTTCGTTCTTTTTGTATACACTTGACGTACAAAACAGCTACACAATAGAGACAATTTCCCTACAATCTCATGCCTTTTGCTTTTCAAGACACTGAACCCTTTACTTAGATAAAAATTGTCTCTCCATCATCTATCAAAAACTCTTATTTCTCTTAAATGTATTTTTTTTCTTCCTATTATTATTAATTATAGGGATAAAGGTTTTTTTGATACCCAAACTTTTT
>JAYMTE010001886.1:0-12275 GCA_036897545.1 Pelargonium fulgidum
ACATTTGAGATGACGGATTTTGGGGAGCTACATTACTTCCTTGGGCTAGAAGTAACACAAAGTGAAGATGGAGTTTTTGTTGCCCAGAGGAAGTATGCTCGAGAACTGTTGAAGAGGTTCAACATGTTGAATTGTAAAAGTGTCTCAACTCCACTTGACAAAAATCAGAAGCTCAAGCTAGAAGATGGGAGTGAGCCTGCTGATGCACCAGTCTTCAGGAGTCTTGTGGGAGGCCTAATTTATCTCACTCACACAAGACCTGATATCTCATTTGCAGTAGGGATGGTATCTAGATTCATGAGCAAACCATCTAGAGATCATCTTGGTGCAGCTAAAAGGGTGCTAAGATATATTGTTGGGACACTTGATTATGGTATATGGTATGAAAAAATCTCTTTGTTTAAATTCTTTATTCCCATAAATTTTTGGAAAGTTTTTGATATATGTATGATATGATATATTGATATGTACAAAGTCAAAGAACTGAGACGTTATTAAAGAAAAGAGAGATTCGTCAATATATCTTCTCTTTCTTTTCTGTCTGCCAAAATATCGGGGAATTAAGAGCTATACCGTGTAATATTTAAAGAGATTCGGGGTATAAAGAGAATTACACAATTACAGGTGCTAAAACCGAATTTTGAAGAGATTTGGGGGAATTGAATAAATACACCAACTTCTGGGCAACACATTATAATTAGAACAACACGTGGGGATCAAATGGAAATAGATGAGAGAGGGAGGATTAAATGAAATAAATAAATAACTTGTTAGGGAAGGAACTGAAATAGAAACCTCTAAATTTCTCAATCTTGGAAAGGCAATTGATGATGTTACCAATATGATGCAGTGAAATCAAAGCACTCAAATCCCCCCCTTTTTTTCTTCTCTTTTTGTTTTTTCAAGAGTTTCTAATTTTCTATGTTTGCGGGTTAAACTTAAAAGCTAAATTCACTAGTTGGTCAAAAATGTAAAGATGATGATTTTTGTGCACACAAGATAACTTGAATATAGTGTATTTTGTTATTATTCAATTAAAGTTGATTTCAGTTGAAGCAAACTCCTTCTAAACAAATTCATTTATTTTCAAAATTTAAACCCAATAACAATAGTGTATAATCATAAAACAATATGATTTTTTTTTTAGCCAAAACAAGATGATTTTTTAGTTGGTAAAATATAAAATTGATAATTTTTGTGCACACAAAATGTCTTGAATACAAGGCATTTTGTTTTTGTCTCTTTAAAGCTGATTTCACCTTAAGCAAATTCAGTTATTAAATTCACTTATTTTTAAAATTTAAACTCAATGACAATAGTGAATAATCATAAAACAAGATGATTAATTAGCTAGTCAAATATAAAAATGATGATTTTTGTGCACACAAAATGACTTGAATACTAGGCATTTTGTTTTTATCCAATTAAAATTGATTTCACCTTAAACAAACTCTATGACTGTGCATTCACTTATTTTAAATTTTAAACCCAATAAAAATAGTGAATAATCATAAAACAAACTCATTTTAAAAAGGTTATGAATTCAATATTTATATCAAAATAAAAATAATGACACTCATTTAACCGAAAATAATATACAATATAAACTTTAAAAAAAAAAGTGAAACATAAGCAAAAAACTCATTTCAAAACATATGAATTGCAATATATTTTCTATGTTTCTCCATGATCAATACCTAATACCATTCCCATTCCACAAATGTTATGAAAATCATGAATGTGTGTGAGAAGAAGGTGAATGGTGATGTAAAGCCATTATGATGCTTGAATTGCACTCCGAAACAGCATGAATAATATTGAAGATGAATAAATGGCAGTGGGTGGCAATGGGCCATGCAGTCTAGTAGAATAAGAAGATGGGACCCACCAAAGCTAAGACAGTTGATCAAATGCTGACAAGGCAGCAACCTTCACAATACCATTTGTTGGGTCTCACTCTCACAAGTCACAACCATCATCAAACAGACATTACTACACAGTCTACACACAGTGTCATGTTCAAATTATTGTATACACTCAGTCCCTACACTACACACTTACACAGTACACACACAAACACAATTATATATATTTTTAATTTCCAGAAAACAAAAAAGATCATTCTGGATTCAGAAAAAAAACCCTCAATTTTTGTCTTCTTCAAATTATATATATGGTTGAGAATTGTTTATAGAATTCCAATATATATAATATATAATGAACCCAAAATGAGGCATGCATGCAGCCCATATTGTTTCGTCTAGGTCTCAATTAATTTAAATAACCAAATAAATGGACATGTATGAATATATATATTTTAAAGCCATAAATATTATAAAAATTAGTTTAATTTACGTGACATCTCATTGTCCGACATCTGACTGGAAAACAACGAGCTTAACAAAAAAACATGAGTTAATCGATTTGCTGGGTTAGAAATAAAAAAATAAACCATTTAAAGACAATAAATTATCACACTTTTATTTTGTATTGAAAGAAATAGGGTACAATTAGCTAGTGACAGTGAATTTGTTAAAGGGTCATTAATGTGTGTGTTGATTTTGAGCAGGGGCCGTGCATGCGCTTCGGATTCACAACCTAACTAAATATTCTGGTATAGCCACCCATAATGG
Organism: Pelargonium fulgidum; assembly: GCA_036897545.1. NCBI lineage: Eukaryota > Viridiplantae > Streptophyta > Magnoliopsida > Geraniales > Geraniaceae > Pelargonium > Pelargonium fulgidum. The sequence goes on from JAYMTE010001886.1 coordinate 2,634, forward strand.
ATTGGCATTCAAAACATATAAAATCATGCCATCTTCCTCTTTTTTATTTTTCATTTAATATTATTCAAACACACTATTTTCTCTATGTGGTTGTGTATAATTGCGTATTGTGCATACAACTATGTCTTAAAATGAGTGATTTAAATTTTTTATTATTTATCTTTAGTTATTTTAGTATGAAGTTAGTGATATGTGATCAATTATCAATAAAATATTTACAATAAGTTAGTTATTCAGACTGTGGCACATTTAATTTTATGGAGCTACATTAATATTGTTAAGTTTTTCTTAATTTGTATTAAAATAGAAATAAAAACACTCATTTAATTTAATATGTATAATAACTTATAACACTTTAACTTTTGCTTTTATTTGCGTCTTTTGAGTATTGTTTTACTCTCTATAGCTTTCTGCTGAAATGCTTTTCTAGTGTTATAGCTTTTGTAATCTTTATCTAATCATGTCTAAAAGAAAAGGATAAAACAAAAAGTGAATTACAATTTCAATAAAAGACAATTTTTGCACTATCGAGTCACAATATTTATAAATGATGTTTCAAGTTTGTTTAAATAGTCAAATTGCGTTTTGAAACCGTGGTTTGAATAGATTGATTGTTTGGTTGAGCAAGTTGTTGAACTGTTTGGCTGGTATATATATCACATCTAATTATATCCTTATAAATTTATAATCAAAATCATAAGCTACTAATTTGGTGAACATTAATAGAGGATTGTAATAATTCAAATTCAATTCTAACCAAAAAAAAAACTCGCATTTGTATTAATTACAATTTTATTTCATTGAACTACTCTTCATTTATAGAGCCTCAATGTTCAATATTGGTTAACATTATTAATTAATCTTTTAACATTGGGATTGCTAATTAGTTAATGTGGAATTTTGTTGCTCATTTATGTAGTCCTAATGTTCATTGGTTAATATGACTAATTAGGGATCAACGTTAAGTTGTTTTGGTTTATAGGTCAAAATTTGATTTTACTTTTTGAAACTATAACTTAATAATAAATTTGTACCGATCAATTACTGAGAAAAAAACTCTCAACCAATAAATCATAGTTAATTAGGTGATGTCACGTCTTTTATTTACACTCATATCCGCTTTAATAAATTTTTAGGTGCGGGGCGCTCTGACCGAATTTTTTTTTTTTTTTGTCTTTTAACTAAGATTTCTGATTCTGTTGAGAATATATATATTTTCTAATAAATAGACAAACTAAAAAAATAATAATGCAAAATTAGAAGGAGAAGAAGACAAGAACATGGCTGGCTGGCTGGCGGTGGCAGCAACCTAAGCCACGTAAGCGAAAAAAGACAAGAAGCCGAGAAATTGGGACAAAAAGGTAAAAAGTCGAGAGAAACCGGATGGGAGCCAGCAAGACCCGAGAAAATAACGTGCCTGTTGACATCAGATTTCTCTGAACCACGTGCACAGATGCATCAAAGTTTGTACAGATCCGGCTAAAAAAACAAAATATAAAAGCAAATCAAATAATAATAATAATAACAACACATAAAAAGAAAGAAAAAGAAAATTGCGTTACAAGTTAAGTTACAAGCATCACTTACATTTATTAAAAAAATATGGAAAATTTTATGTTTTTCATTTAAAAAAACACTTATCCTATTATTACATGAAGACCATAGATTTATCTTAATTGATTAATTTTACATTTTTTTTGGTTTCATAAGTGTTATCATCCCTTCTTGTTAGATTTTCTTAGAGACACATTTTTTTAGGACTATATTGTTTAAAATTATTTTTTTTAAGTAAGAGTATCAATCCAGACTTGAATTAGAGACTTTTGAATGCATAAACACCTTAAGCTAATTGCTCCGTTAATAATTAGTTATTCTTTAAAATTGTATTTTCCAAATTTCTTTCAACAGTTTGTTTTAATAAGTCCTTTATTTATTCACTTGTTGTAAGTTGTTTTTTTGCCTTTGTTACTAGTTGATGAGTTTTATTATGACTTTAATGTACGTAAGATATTTATGAAAATGATAATGATCAATCTCATTGTTTCACTACTATCGTCATTTTTGTTATTAATTGAGCTACACAGTAAAAAGTAGTTTTTCCCTGTAAATTCAAATAACTCACCCCTTATCGCATAAAGATTCGAACATAATATCTATGAGATTATCCAAATTACCATCAAAATCTTAATTTACTATATCATTATTAAAAAAAAAAAACTCAAACTATACAATAAAATAACAAGTGTCTCCTAATCTCGTACAACCCATGCATATGGCACCGCTTGGACCTTCTTTATTCTTTTTTATGTTACGGAAAATAGAGACGACGTGGACGTTCCATGATGCGTATATATGTTCGCATCGGATCCTTCGCCGAGAAGCCGGCATGGCATCTTGATAAAATTTACCGAGAAACAAACAGAAAATTATTATTTATATAAACCTTCCTTTTTATCTTTTTTCTTGATTATACTATACGCATCATCTATCATCATCTTCCACATATTTTTTTTTTCCTCTCCTCACACTCACTGTACCTTCTCTTCCTCTATCTTCTCAAATTTTCAAAAAATTTCATTCTCGCGCCCGCTCAAAAATTAAATTCCCTCCTGAAAATGTCCAATTCCGAGAATCTTCTTTTGTCTGAGAAAGATCTAAATTCCATGGAATCGTTTATCAAATTCGCAACAAATTCTCTACAGGATCACCGATTCATCGTCTATCCAGATTCGGCATCGACATTAATCTGCAAAAATGAATCCAAAAATCGGAAACGGAGCGAAGAAGATGGTTCAGGAGAGGGAGAGAAAGAGAATGTGTGTGGTGTCGGCGACGGCGGCGCCGCCAGGCCTCAGTTGAAGGTGAAGTTACCGGAGAGAAAAGTCTACGACGATGAGAACGACGACGGATTCAAGACGCCGACGTCGCTGGATCAGAAAATTCCGGCAGTGTCGGAATGTCCGCCGCCGCCGCCGAGGAAGCCGAAGGCGGTTCCGTCGATGAAGAGGAGAGCACCGCGGCGGCGAGTACTTCTCGATCTAACGAACGAGATTGAATTTCTGTTTCCTCCGGCGGTTCTGGCCGATCTCGGCAAGAAAAACATCAAGAAAATCAGGCAATAAAATGTTGCTAATAATTACAATTCTGTTACTGTACTGTTTAATTCATTATCTTCCTCTATTTCTTTCTTTCTTTATTTTCTGCTCCATCTTGTGAATCAAATCCTCTTTCGCGGCAAGAATTATTGAAAGAAAGTAATGATCTAAATAAATGGTTCTTTCAAATTCTATAATTCTGTTGATAGTTTTTGTTTGAATTAAATTGGAAGAATCTTGGGTTGATCAGTGGGATATTGTCTTGTTTTGAGATATATCCAGAATTACAGTAGAAACCAAGGATGGATAGATCTGAATCTGTCTAGTTAAAGTAAAAGGTTCAGAGGATCAAAAACTTCAGTGCAACTGTAAGTTGGTTGTCTTATGCAAACTTGCATTGGATACCTTTTTGCATCGACCTCTTCTTTCCGATACAAGTAATGTACGCACGTACCATTAAGTGCTCGCATGACTCGTGTAACTCGGTAATTAGAATCCGTATTACATTTTTCATTTGTCCATCTATACTAATAAATTTTACTCAAAAACTCTGTAGTTGCTTTTTTCTTTTAATGACACCCTATTTATGAATATAAATAAATTTACTTAATTTTGTTTTTTCCAATCAAGATAGAAACATTAAATAGTAACTAATATTGATAGATACAGATCGTAGTATCAAGTTTTGAAGACCTCAACCGAGTATCCTGCTTAACTCATGTTGCAGCCGATTCTTAGAACGTTAAACAAAACATAAACTTGCACTAGCACTAGCTAAACAATCATCCACGGACGATCTTACCCTGTCACCTTTCTTCATGTGGTGGTAATCAATAGGTGATCTGATACTGAGACAAGTACTTGATTTCATAATTCTTGGCCCAACTGATATCCCGAATCACCCAAGCTTCGACCTTGGATTCAAAACAACCTACCAACCAAGTCCAAGAAATTGACAGACCAATCCCGAATTACCCAACCGGTATCGAATCAACCTTCATCGATCGTATGAAATTTTTCGCGTGACAATTGATTTTAATAACACCCAATTTTGGTTAAACAACTCCTAGCAGCCATGAGCTGTTGCGTCCTGCTACTACCAAACCCAGTCAGTACAAGATTTTGTATTTATTTTTTTTACTGAATAGTATTATAAATTAAGGAGATACAGTGACTAGTACCGATTGACTTTATAATTTTGGAAGTGAGAAGCAAACATGCTTTGTATTTAATTACATTGGGTTTAGCGAATCGATCTGCATGTGGTTAGTGATTTTATTCCCCTACATTGTGACAGTGATGAGTGATTATTATATGAAATACCTACTAATTTCAAGATAATTTTGCCTCCTTTAAACAATCTCAGTACTGTTCAGTGTTCATTGCAGCTTCTGGTTCACTGTTTCTTGCTTCCATTTTTCTACTTTTCAGTTCTCATAATTCCATTCTAGTACAATCCCCAAAAGATTACTTTTTCAAAAATCATTCATTTAAATAAATAAAAATTGTACTATGGCATGGTATGGATTTGACAGGTAATTTTCATTGGGAAGATGGATTGTTAGTGATGACAATAATCTAATAATAATTCTGCGCAACAAATGGTGGGCGCTATAGGGTGGGTTCTTATTCCATGGTGTATTTTTGGGTTGAGAAAATTTAAAGCTTAGGTTTTAATTATGGTTTAGGCTCTAAGCCAAAATGTGTTAGGACATAGGTTCGAAATTTGTTTTCTACTTATAATTATTTTGTACAAAATTACCTTTCTTACATCTAGTCTTGAAATGAAAGAAAGCCAAACTCCTTATCTTACTATTTTCATTTTTAGTTTCTCAGCCACTTGAAGTTTTGGATAAGTATTTGTACCAATTAAACATATATACATCATTGTTTGATTGACTTGATTATACTTGTTTATATATACTTTTATCAATTGACGATGTTAAAAGAAAAGCTTATGTGTCTTTGATCATTAGATTAACGTTCTCGGCATTAGAGAAGAAACCCATGTCTTCACCAAAATCGCGTCCTAAACCCGTACAAAACTCATAACATTGCTTTGTGCTCAAACATCATCACCAGCTAATTATAAAGTAACATACTATTATTTCAATGCTGTAAGTATAAATATTCCATCCATTATAAGAGGAGAAATACTCTTCTTTTATTTTCCTTCAATTTTCATCTCTCTCAAAATCCGTCAACAGTTTGATAATGTTTGTGTTTCTCGAATAGAGATTCTCATTGTTACGCATGAGATGATTTTCAAACAAACATCCGAGTTTTACATATAGTTAATTACACAAAGAGTACTGAATCAAGATGCACATCACTAGTAAAAAATTATGGGTTAATCAGAAAAATAAAGTAAGGTTAGTTCATATTTTGTTCGAAATAGAGTGTATAACAGCAAAAAAATTATTAATTATTATTTTTGGTATCGTGCAGTTACATAGTTGAGATGCAAATTACACGTCCCTTGCATCTCATATTGAACGGTAGGTTTGGCTCCTGAGCTATAATGGATTAGCTGTTTTATTACACAAACAAGGAAATCGTGTCAGATCTCAATATGTTTTTATTTGTCCATTTGTTGCCTGAATTAATTAATTATGTGGTCGGATGGATAATCTTTCACATTTTATTATATACAGTATAAGATATATTTCCTTGAAATATCTGAAGTTAAATATGTGACCGTCTTCGTCATCGATGATGTTTGAGCAAGATCATCACGTGCATGTTGAAGATATAAATGGTGAGACTGGACACGTGGATTTTTCAATATTGATGAGAAAAAGTCAAATTGTGTAATTATAATTTGGAACCATAAATTTGTGGTCTCTAAATTAAAGAACCAAACAGGAGTAGCTCGAATAAAAGAATAGTAAAATTATCTATAAAAAGAAAAAAGAAAAAAAAGTTATTTACGAGTATGTAAATATACACTCTATCTATTTATAGAAAAATTGTGGAATGGCACATACGATTTAAGTAATGCATGAGCTTCTGTCTACTAGTAAACTTAATAAACTTAATTCTATGAAAATTTTATGCTAATTTGAGCATACATAAAATAATTAGACCAAACGCATTAGAATCACCCTCCCCTTCAGCCTGCACTGCATGAATTACGGACTGAGCACATGAACAATCAAATCAAATTATTAATATACTATAGTTTGTTATAAATTTTCATAACCCTAACTCCTAAGCAGAAGATTATCAAACACATCCTCCACAAGGACCCTAACTCATGACTGGCATTTCCTAAATAATAGTAAATAATAAAAAACAAAAACCTCATGATGGGCATTTAGTAATGGGCCTACGGGCCCATTTCAGATATGTAGTCCATTTGGGATATTTCTAGTCCGGCCCATAGCTCTGATCAGGTTGGATTTGACTAGCCCAACTCATATATTATAGAAAACGACTCCAAAATGTAAGTCCATAATCAACATCTCAAAGATTTGAATGATTTAATTTTTCTAATATATATTTTTTTTGGGGGGGTTTTAGGCTACCCCAATCTAAAATGAGTGTCATTATTTATAGTTTAAGAAAAACGAAGAAGAATTTAGTTAGTATGATCATATATTAGAATGATTACTGAATAATAACTAGTTAAAAATAAATACTGACATTTATTTTGAAATAAAAGTTCAATAAAAACAAGATATTGATTTTGGAATAAACGGAGTATTATATTACTAAACACGACTTGAAAACTGGGTACATAGAATAATAAATGCTCGTAAAGTCTTAAATAATATTGCGGGATGGAATATTTGTGGTTTTGGGTCTAAATTTTCAACAATTCTATAAGGGATATTTCGTGGAACTCTCTTGGACTTTTGCTTTTGTATCATATACTACATGACTGTGCACATTACATATGCAAAATTACAATGTTTCTTCTTCAAGATTATGGTAAAAAACTACACTAAAGACATCGAAGAGAGAGCTTTTATTGACCCTCTTCTCTTCTTATTGTCCTATTTTCTTACATTATTCTCTAAAATCTTCGTTGCCCATTTCACCACCTTCGATCCCAATATGTAAAAACTGTAACTTGAGTTGATTTTTACAGATTGATTATTCATTAAAATGTGCTGCATGAGCTGATCACATCATTGAATTTGAACCAGTAATTTAAATTTCTCCGTCCTTTTCCTCCATAAATTTATATTCCTGAATCAATGTGGGTCTCTCTACATTTTGTACCTTTGACATTGCTTTGTCCCATTGTTTTTGTTTGTAGTAATTATTGTGAAGTAACTGGTACAATTATCCTCGACACCATGTTTAGGTTTGGATCAGAATGGTCTGACCAGGAACTTGTGATTTTTCAGGATCTGTCATTGGATGCTTTAATCACTGGTTCTCCAGCTCCGTCTCTAGATTCTTCACCAGATCTCGAAACAGAGGTCTGTAAAAATGGTCTGCAAAAGTTTGGATATCAAATTAATAAATTTCATAATGGATCGAATTTATCTTGCAAAAAATACAACTGGATTGGATCAGATTAATTTGATCATTTTAGTGAACTGATTTGTTCAATCTAATTCGAAATATTATCGGATCGAATCGAATATCATGTTTCAGTCTGAAATCTGAACTAAATCTGATCCGATCCGATCTGACCGATTGTCACCTCTACTTTTCTCCTCCCTATTTAAATTACTATATAAATTTATATTGTCTGCTCTTTGGAAGCCCCAATCATCTCTACTTATTTGTGAAAGTTTTTTTTTAAAAACACCGTTCACAGTCGTACCAGCAAGTCGATCTAAAGTCGAAAAGTGAAGATATAGAATTAGATCGGTACTCAATGTTAAACGGCGCAATGTGATACCCGTCTCATGGCAGGCACGCACGATCTCAAAAGATTGGATTGACATTGTTCCCAATCGTGCTAATGCTCCCAATGGAGTGATTCGAAGCAACCCCATGTCATGTAGTAAGGCAATGTACTACACCATGTGTGGACATCGAATTGATCAACAAAATTGTGTATCAACTTTGTGTCGTCCATTGGGTCATGTAGCTTAATCAAGTGTCTCGTGAAGTGTCACATAGGTCGACATCCACTAGGCGAGGACATGACAAGGTGGAAACCATTTTTAGAGGCTCAAGTTAATTTCTGCTATGCCCACCCGAGAAATAAATAGAGATTTTGAATTGTCAATCGAGAAGAGTACGTTTTATACTCATTTATGAGCGCATTATAATTTCATCGTCGTTTTGACTAATCACAAAAACGTCACATCACCACCCTACAAATATAAAATAAAATAGAAAACCATTACTATAAACAGACCTTTGTCCTTTGTCAAAGAACATACCAGAATTCATATGGTGAGTTCATTGTAGTCTTTGCTCCAATTCCCTGTCGCGTGATCGCCAAGCAACCAGGCCACGTCACGTAGAGCTCATATTGCTGACGTCAGGTTGGGGTTGGTGCTTGAAATTTCATAAGTAAACTTGGGTATTGTCTTTGTCTTTTTTTAATCACATAATACTATGATACTACGATGACTTTATTAAAGTCTCTTTGTCTCTACCTAATTACATCATAATTGCATTCTCGCAATACAAATTACTCATTCAGGTAATAATAAATCTCGACTCTTTTCTATGTGTTTTTTAAGAAGACTTTTAAATTAAATTATGAGCTTCTACACGAATTTAAAAGTGGGCTTCATACTAATAAAATAATTATTATAATTATAAGTCTATACTCTCATTTAATATTTCTCTTATACAATTGTTGTTTTCTTTTTATTTTCCTTTTTCCAACATACATAAATGCTCCATTTTTTTCACTATATATGAACAACTAGATGAAAGATATCGTGTCTTGGCACTCCTTATCGTAAGGTAGAACGAAAACTTATTATCATGTAACATCTTTCTATGATTTAAAGTGGTGCAAAGAATATGATTATTAAACCAACAAAACTAGAATAAATTTGTTTAAAATGACACAAAAATTTTCTTCTAATTTGTTTACAAAATAGAATAGCATAAATGTGAGATTTGAATAACAAGCATACTTTTATTTTATTATTTATTTTTTTTCGTATGTTTTATAAATCGGAAGAAAAGCACACAAATCTCTTAAAAAATATGCATTTTATTTATTTATTTCATGGGATGAGCGTAAAAATTTATCAAAATAAGGTTATCATCCAATGACAATATATTTGACTAGCTTAACTTATATAAATTATTTTTTGCATGACATAGTTTTAAAAAATAAATTTGTATCCTTAAATATTTGAATAATCCATACTGCAAGATTATATGAAAACACAAGTAAAAATGATTATTTAGAAGTAAATGTGAGACTTAAACTTTTTATTGGAATCATTTAGACAGTAACTTACATGTTGGAAGCTGGAAAGAAAAGAAAAAAAAAGTGGTTTATTTTATAGAGATTTTGATAAATTAAAACTTAAAAACAAAATGTAAAAAAAAGAATGTCATATACGATACTCGATAGAGAGAGGGTAATAAGAAATAATAATAAATAAATAAAAAA
>JAYMTE010001887.1:0-12274 GCA_036897545.1 Pelargonium fulgidum
AGAAGAAGAAATATCAGCTTGGAGTTAGACGGAAAGACGAGAATAGCAGATTACAAAAATAAAAGTTGCTAATTAACAATTGAAGAATTATTGGGCATATAAAGCAATGGTAGGGAAAGAAAGTCCAGAAAATGAATTTATTTGTATATAGAAAAAAATCATTTCATGTAAAACTTTTAGCTTCAGCACTTATTGGAACCAAAAGTTGATGCAAATTTGAGAGCATTATATGAGTTAATCAAAATTATTATTACACAAATCTAAATGCCTTTACATATATACTTAGTTGGCAAATTAATACACACGTGTTAAGCTTAAGCTGACCACATGGACCACACAATGTCACACTCAATTTCAATAAATAACCCAATTAGGACATTCTCCAACCTCTTCCTTCCACGTGCCAATATTTCAAATCTCTATTTATCTAATTACATAAAAATGATAATTATCAAATCGTCACTAGTTGTTCCTTATTTTTTATTATTTTTTAAATAGTATAGTAACCGCTGCTTATCTAATTCTACCCCCATAAATTTCATTTTTGCATGTAAATAGCTAATTAGATACCCAAAGAATGTCATGAAATGTTACAAATAATTCTAAATTGGTTACAAATTATGGTTTATTTGGCACACCAGCCATTAAGTGGCATATTACAAGCACTTGATGGCAAAATTATATTGTAGTAAAAGAGTTTTTCAATTTTTTTTAAAAGTAAAAAATGACTTTTTCTTTTTCAGTAACAAGTCAACTCTATTATCCAATTGTATCTCACAATAGAATGCTTAGCTGTCAACTTAATTCTCAATTTGTGGGACTTTTATATTTACGTTTAATTTTCAGTTTTCTTTCTATTTTTTGTGTACGTGCCAAAAAAAAATCTAAACCAAATAAATATCTTGAAGCATTAAAAATGGTGAAAATTTGATATTATTTTCACGCAAACATATAATATCAAATGATTCAAATCACAAAAATCCAATTAATTCTCAAATTATGTAATAAAAAAAAATGTGTTAATTGATTAATTGGCATGAATTTGACTTTAAATAAACATTAATAATTTAGATTGCTGTAACACAGCTCATGATTGATTCACAAACCTCTATATATACTACATAAAACCCTCATCATTCAATAAAGAAAATACAATTGTTACATATTTTCTTGCAGCAACAAAAATGGCCAGTTTTTGCTCAGTACTGGTCAAGATCTTCTCCACCATATTTATTTTAAATTCTCTGTTCAGCTCCGTAGTTATGGCTTCGTCGGAATGCGGCACCGAGGTCACGCCGTGCAACGACAAGGCCGGAGCTCTGCCGCTCAAGATCATCGCCATTGCCTCCATTTTGGTCACGAGCATGATCGGCGTCTGCCTCCCGCTTGTGACCCGCTCGGTCCCGGCGCTCCACCCGGACCGGGACCTTTTTGTCATCGTCAAGTCCTTCGCCGCCGGCATTATCCTCGCCACCGGATTTATGCATGTCTTGCCGGATTCTTTTGACATGTTATGGTCCGATTGCCTGAAGGAGAACCCGTGGCACAAGTTCCCGTTCTCCGGCTTTGTGGCAATGTTGGCGGCGATTGTGACGCTCATGGTGGACTCTATGGCTACTAGTGTTTATAGCCGGAAAGGGAGTAATGGAGTGTTGCCGGAGAGGAATGCTCACGTCAATCCCGACCGGGAGATGGCGTCGGCGGGACACGTCCATAGTCATGCTCATCCCATGACGAAGGACGGCGCCGGTGGGACACAGTTGCTCCGATATCGCGTGGTTGCTATGGTAAGATTTGGTGATCGTAATGTCGATTAGTGAATATTAATGAATATCTCGTGACTAAAAATAATTATATCATAATTCAGTTGAAGGTAGGCTGTAGCAAATATTTATCTACGCCATCCCAAAACACATTATATGTTTGTATATAAATGTGTCTCGAACTCGAAATCTCAAGGCTGTGCACAAGTGTCTATACCACTCGGACATTGATTTCACTACTACATGTAGGTGGTGGATAGTAGGCTTTTGGCCTATGCCAATATCCCATCCAAAAACTTCTTATATGTACTCTCTTTTGAAATCTTTGTTTTATGTTTGTGGGCTCTTGTCTATTCCCTCTAGTCTCTACTATATGTAGGTGTTGGATAGTAGGCACATGCCTACGCTACTCAAAAACATGTCATTTCTTTGAAGTCTTAGTTTTATGTTTGGCTGCTCACCTCTGTTTCGCCGTTTTGGCTCTGTTGCTGTATGTAGGTGCTGGAATTGGGAATTGTGGTGCACTCGGTTGTGATAGGACTAGCAATGGGAGCGTCGAGCAACAAGTGCACCATCAAAGGGCTCGTGGCGGCCCTATGCTTCCACCAAATGTTCGAGGGAATGGGGCTCGGGGGATGCATTCTTCAGGCGGAGTACAAGTGGCTGAAGAAGGCGGTGATGGTGTTCTTCTTCTCGGTGACAACCCCGCTCGGGATAGCCATCGGAATAGCTGTGTCCAGCAGCTACAAAGAGAACAGCCCGACCGCGCTCGTGACGGTCGGTCTGCTAAACGGAGCCTCTGCTGGATTGTTAATTTACATGGCATTGGTTGATCTATTGTCTGCAGATTTCATGGGACCAAAACTGCAGTCAAGCATCAAGCTTCAGATTAAGGCCTATGTTGCTGTGCTTTTGGGAGCTGGTGGCATGTCTCTCATGGCCAAATGGGCTTGATTTTATATTTGCATTTAAGCTTCTAATTTGTGGGTTTTGTGGTTTTTGGCTGGGCCTTTATATTTCTTCATGTTTGTTCATTGTGAATTTTTTTTTTTTTTTTCACTTGGATACTTGTGATGTACTTTTTTTTTTTTTTTTTTCCCTGCTTTACACTTTCAATAAGAGGGTTTAGAATCTATGTGTTGAAACTATTGGGCTTCAAAAAATATACACTTTTGGGCCTATTATCCTGATTTTGGGCCTACTTAGCCCGTGGGCCCAACTAACTCAAGCATTTTCTAGTCCAAATTTAAATGTCACTGTCTGAAAATGAGTAGAGTAGTTGCATATATGTCTCAACTGCATTACCAACCTTACCCACCTTTTTGGGATATTTAAATTTGAATTTCAAAGCCATCTAATAAATCATTTGCTATTTATTAAATTTAGGGAGCAATTAATATATTAATAATCAAATATTTATTGAACAAAAAATAAACACTCACACATATACTATAATTCATACCACGTTCACAAGGTGTCTCGAGTCTTCAAGCTCGCACCCAAAATGTGTTACCACTTGGTCAAGTGGGAGGTGCTAAATTCATTTTAACTTGAACATAACTAACTTTTATATTTTATTTCTTTGGGAAACTTAATATAAAGAGGTCATGGGGACTTAAGAAAAAAACATGTCTAATTATAAAAGAACTCAAGTTGCAGAAATGCATGTAAAAACTTGTAAAGAGATTGGATTAGGGTTCATCAATAATAGTTTATAAGAGAGTTGATAATAGTTTATGCCAAATACTACTGGTAAGTAGAGAGTAGAGACAGAGTTGATAGATAAAATATAGGAATACAAATATACAATGCAATGAATTGCATGGTATTGGTGGGTAATGATTATTGAGTTGCACTGCACTGCACAGTGTCTCTCTGTCCTGTTTGGCTCAAAAGGTCAAAACTAATACCAACTTTCATGTGTTTCCACACACATTGGTTTCTTAAAACAAGCTTTCTTCCTAACATTAGGAATCTTCATTTCTTTGATGTCTTTAATTATTTCTTAAAGTACACAATATGATATAAAATCATTGACCCCAACCCTTTTTTAAGTTATCTAATTTCAACTTTCAACTTCCATCCCCATCATTTTTGTTATCTTAAAATATTTAATTCACCGATCATCTTCTAATTACAATCACCTTAATATTTTTCTAGAGGAAAATCTCAATGTAACGGCACAATTCAGAAAAATGATTATGTATGTCTTTAATCACACAATTTGATTGAAATAATACTCTTGAAAACGCTAAAAAAAACAAAATCTCTTTGCTATCGCTTTCACAATTAAGCACCAAACACAACTAATCTGACCAACTCCAACTAATTTTATCAATTTGGGATTAATGGTTGCATTTGTTATAAAAATAGGAAGCACATTGCATAGAGATAATCACTGGTGACTACAAATAATGTAATTATGTAAACAAAGTTTTTTTTTTTTTTTGTTTTGCTTTGAACAAACAAAGTTTTTTTTTATTATAAATAAAAGTATGCAGGTAACAAGTTATGTTTACTTTACAATGTCAAACGGTTGATTACTGAGTTGTATAAAAGATATATAATTAGGATACTTGGGGAGATTCAATCGGGAAAAGTCTTATTTTGCAAGATTATATGTTCTAAGAGAAGTTGGAGGTCATTATCAGTTGGAAGTGGAGCTTCATTTGGTGAATCCGACATGAAATGAATCCATTGAACAATACCTATCATCGAGACAAGTGACTTAAGAAACATACTTCTCATGAAATCTCAAGTTCTATTCTCGGTTGGTACACTTACTGGTCAAACGAGAAAAAAATAAAAATAATAAAATGTAGTGACGAGTTTAACGAGAATTTTACCGAAGGGATTCATTTCACAAAACAAAAAAAAAACATCAATGTTAGATTATATTAACATTCCCTTACAAATTCTGAGTAGATATAAGTGAATTTTATTGTACTTTTCCCAAAATCTTAAAGGTATATAATGTTTTTTTTTGATGAATCCTTTTGCGAATATAAAAAAAAAAAAAAAAATTTAAAATATGAAAAGATGTAAATTTTTACAAACTGAAATTGAGAAATAAAGAATAGAACAGCAGTTAATAAATAAGAAAGCCAGCGAAGCAAATGGTGGTTCCTTTTCTCTTACGCCAGAAACAAACAGTAAATTGCTGATTCTCTTTCTTATTTTCCGCAAATCCTATTCTTAACCAAACAGACCATTTTTCTCATTTTTGTATGCTCTGTGCAGGGACCGAGTCTCTGTCTGCGAGCACAAACCAAAAGCTCAGTTGTCAGATTAGGGTTTTTATACCCTTCTCTTGCTCAGACAAATTCCATTTCCAGATAAAGATTTAATCCGGATAATGGTACGGACCTTAATATTCTCTTTCTCTTGCTAAATTTGTAGACTATAAATTATCTTCTTCTTCTTCTTTTTTTTCTTTTTTTTTCCTCTAGGTTTGTCGTTTGTGTATTTGTGAAATCTGGGTATTGAAGTTGATCATCTGAACGATTTGATTACTGGGTCGGTTGGGTTGTTTTGATTTAAAGTTCCGATTTTGATTTATTAGAGTCTGTTGCTGAAAGATCATTGCTTTTGACCATCGTTTTAGGGACAATTGGTGCTAAAGCTTGGAACTTTGGTTTGATTTCTTTATGGGTTTTCATGAATTTTGATTTGTAAATCGGGAATACAGAATTTCAGATCAATTCGTCGGTGGGATTTGCTCAGATTCGGATATGAATTTCAGTAGCTAGTGGGGTGGTGGACAGATTGTTTTAGAAATGGAGGATGAATCAGAATTATGCTATGGGTCTGAAGAAGAGTTTAGGAGCTGCTGTGGAGATGATGATGTGTGGAAGGAAACTGAGGAATTGGTGAAGGAGGAGGCAAAAGAGGAGCTTGATGAATTTTCAGTGAAGATGTTCTTCAAGGGTTTGTCGATAGCTGGGGCCGGGGATTCTAGCTCCGGGCTTTCGGGAATTGGGGTGCTCATGGAAAGATCAGCTAGTATTCCGGTTATTCAGGTGCAGAAGAAGCTTGATTTCTATGTGGAGGAGTCTGTGGCTGATTATTTAGCTCTAATGGATGGTCTGGTGGAGGCTGTGCAGAATAAATCCCGTCGGGTGTATGCTTTTACAGACTCCGAGCTATTATATGATCAGGTGAGTAACCATTTAGTTGCATTGATATAATATCTGTATATATTACTAGAAGAACTAATAAAATGTACAAATGTAAAAATCTATAGTGATATGTTGTGATGATGTAAATAGTTAACTTTGAACAACCATTGTGCATTTTTTTTTCTTTGATTCCTTCCCTGTCACAATCAAATGCTAAAGTATTTTGAGATGCAAAGGCAACACTCTTTTAGCATGCTTTTAGACGTGTCCTTAGCTCTTGAGCCAGAAATATTATTCTTGTTTGGAAATTCTTTGACATTTATTAATGCAATCTTTCTTGCCTTTTTACCCTTACCACAAAACAGAAAGAAGAAGAAATGTGTTAGCTGTTTTGTATGTTCGAATAATTTCAAACCATCTTCCATTTGATTTCATGGTTGCCAAATTTGTTTGATCTCAGTAACATCTGTTTATCTTAATGTTGACTGATTATTTTATCTTACATACATTAATGATGAGAGTTCTTGACAGATAACGAAAGAGGAGAGAGTGGATACACCATTGTTGAGTGCACTGAGGCAAAGAATCCTTGAACATGCCAGTAATCTTGAGGCTTTTGTGCTGAACCTTGTGACGAGTACAGCTCTCGAGAAGCCATTACGATTAGCCCAAGTGGCTATTGGCATTGTCTCTTTTCCCATTAAGGGTGATATGTCCCTTGAAAACTGTTCTATCTGTTGTGAAGACAAGCCATCGCCCATGATGATAACAATGAAATGTTCTCACAAGTTCTGTTCGCACTGTATGAAAACCTATGTTGATGGAAAAGTACAGTCATCTCAAGTTCCCATTAGATGCCCTCAAGTTAGATGCAAATATTACATCTCCACCACCGAATGCAGCTCTTTTCTTCCTCTCTCTTCCTTTGAATCTTTAGAGAAAGCCCTTGCAGAAGCAAATGTGCTGAGCTCAGATAGAATGTACTGCCCATTTCCAAATTGTTCAGCTCTGCTTGATCCTCGTGAATGTTTGTCAGCTAGGGCAAGTTCTTCAAGCCAGTCCGATAATAGCTGTGTGGAGTGCCCTGTTTGTCAGAGGTTTATCTGTGTGGAATGCGGGGTTCCATGGCATGCATCAGTTAGCTGTGAAGAGTTCCAAAACCTCCCGTTAGAGGAAAGAGATGCATCAGACATTACCTTGCATCAGTTGGCTCAAAATAAAAGGTGGAGGCGTTGTCAGCAGTGTCGAAGGATGATTGAGCTAGCACAAGGTTGCTACCATATGACTTGCTGGTAAGATACTTCTCTATCTTTAAAATAACTGATGTCATTGGAAAAAAGGGTGTTTGAATAAATGGGAGCGTAGATCCACCCAATAAATGACCTTTTCTTTTTCTATGAAATTATAACTAATTTGTATTTCTTTCATTGGTTTTGCACTGTCACACCAACCCATTCTCCCAAATCCTCTACTACACTGATTCAACATTTGATGTCTATAGGGTGTTTTATGTCATCTAAGATTGCTATAAACATAATATTTCTAGTTAACTGGATCTTGTTTGAGTTTCTAAAATATACATTCAATGTTTATCCCAACAATTTTATTCACTTCAAAAAAAAAAATCATCTTTCTTTGACCAGCTTCCCAAACTTATAAATTATAATTTTTTAAACTATATTCTGCCTCTTACATTGTCTGGTCCTTAAACCTAATTGGCCCAAATATGTAAGTATTTAAACTGCATTTGAGTTCCTAACAATCTTTGAGTTATATGTATCATTGTTTCATTGTATATGTCTATGGAAGACACTAGAGGGCTAGATTGCCTATCTATGCTACAAAATCTGGAAGTATATTTACCAGTTTAGTCTGAGCCTAGTGATCTTCGTTTTGCTCTCTTTCTTTTGTCATGTCACGATCTATATAAGTTGCTGAGAACTGAACTTTCCATCCAAGCTGATCTAATTATCACTATGGCCCTCAAAGATTAAAGATATACATTATAATGGAAATTTGTTATGGTTTGAATTATATTGGCACTTTGGCCTCGGTCATGTAATTTCTAGGTTTACCAAGGCTTGATTTCTGGATTTTTTTAATGTTATTTTTACAACTTGGAATATCAGTATACCATTAATAGTAATACTCTAAGCTTACACATCCTTTGAAGGGGAAGTTGAACCTTCAGGATTCTGTTGTTAACAAGTCCAATAATGTAGATACAACAGCAAAAGTGGAGCTATTTAGTTTAGACAGTGGGATGTCTCTACCAGTTATTAATAGGAAGGGGTCGTTTTTATTTCCTCCTCACATACCTATGAAAAAAGATGTTGAACAGACATGTACAAGAGTTGGAAAGGAATCTGCTTGTAGCAGCTATTTATCATTTCAAAGTAATGAATTGGGAGATAGCAAACCACTATAATAAGCTTTTTTGCACTGAGGTCTAACTTGCAGCTAATTAAATATAGACTAATGTTTCATTTTGTAGTTACGAGAACCACATATTGACATATAAGGAACTAAAAATTTTAAAAAACCAATGATTTATAAGAATCTTTTGGTAGGATGATTCATTTCAAGTAATCAAGTATTTGAAAGCTGCTCTACGTTTGGGGTTTATGACTTTATGTTAGTATTTTTTTTTTCTTTTTCTGAATGTATTTAAGCCAGTGGGTATGAAGTATGGTAGACCTTCCCCAAGCCATTATCAGAAAAGGTAAAATAGAAGAAGAAAAGAGTGGTTGCAGTGGCAATTCGAAGGAGAAAGCTCCAACATAGATTCAACTTAGGTTGTATTAATACTGTCCAGTATGCTTCTATGTATTTGTGTGTTCAATGTGGGAATAAGTTAAATGCTGTGCAGAAATTTGACGTTTCATTGGCGGGTTTTTCCACCTCGATAGCATTCATGAAGTTCTAAAACTGAACTCTAACATCCCTATATTTTCAGGTGTGGGCATGAATTCTGTTATTCTTGTGGTGCTGAGTACAGAGATAGCCAACAAACTTGTCAGTGTGCATTTTGGGATGAAGACAACTCTGATGAATTGGCCACTCAGTCTATGCAAGAATCTGAACAATGGGCTTGGGAAACTTTTAATTCTCTACCCATGATCATGGATGCATACTCGGACCAAGAGAGATCGCAGCTAGCACTGATCCAAAGGTTCCTTGCTGGGGGTTTTAGTCTGAGTGATCATCAACCATATCAGTCGCCACCTCGTTGTACAGATTCCTACGTTGATGCCATAAAGGATCTTCATCAACTTCCTTGGCTGGAGAGGTTTGTCTCTGTTATAAGTGACGACTACTACGAAGATTACCTCCAATGAAGCAAGGCATTTTAGGTCTATCCTGAAATTTATAAATAAATTGTTTCGGTCACAAAAAATTCAAGGAATGGAGGTGAAGAGTCTCTCACTCTTCAATTCATTTTTCACTCACACTTTAGAGTTGGGTGTGCTGAAATTGGATCTTTTCCATTTGTTATGCTTTGTCATCCTATGCTGCTGGAAAATTCGAGACCTGAATTTTCTTGCACAAGGCGGAATTGTAGGAAAGCGTCTATGCGTCGTGATCGCTTTCTATGGTAGAAGAAATAGAGAAAGAAGAACATTTATGTTTTGCTTACAAAAAAATAGTAGTAAATGAAACAGATCTTTTCACTTTGCTGTTGCTGTCTATTTGCACATCACTATGTTCATTTTTTTTGTAACTTCAAATTCAGATTTTTTTGCTGAATGTGAATGTTCAAGCTTCAGACACCAAAAAAGATGTTTTCAAGTCATGCAGGAACCAACTGTGAGTTGTACTTCGGGTTGTTTGGTAAATTTGTTTGAAAGTAAATATTATTTTGAAATGACTAAAAAGTCCTTTGCTGAATAAATTAAAAAATAACTATGTAAGTGGTTAATCATCTCTCTGTGGTTAACTCTCATATGTGATTACTGAAAAACATCATGTCATCTAACTATATGATCGACCATTTTTGTGTATGGTAGACCCTCTCTACCGATCATGCTCTTGTCCATGGTCGACCATCATCTGTCTGTCGTCAATCTTCTTTGTCTATCAATCACCTCATGTTCATGGTCAGTCGTAATCTCTTTGTGGTCGACCTTCACTGTTCTTCTTTTTATACATGTTCAACTCCTTTTGTCATTCTCTTACCTCAAATTATACCCTCTCTACTCTACACAAATCGTATCTAGAGGTCAAAGTTGGTGTTAGAGATGGAGCGAGAGAATGAAGGTTTTTTTGGGCTGAGATTTTCCACAGGAGCTATAGGAGGCTCCGGTCTCTTGCGGGAAAAGCTCTTGTGAGATTGATTGTCTAAAAGTCGGTGCTACAGTAAACCAGTAGCCAAACAACTTTTAGCTTAAATATCATCAGAGTTTGGCTCTGCAGGAGGAATGTAGATGAAACAATCATCCACTATGGGCTGTCCTTCCCTTGTGATTTGCACTTCATTTTGTCAGATTGATGGTGAAGTTAGTTTGTTAGTGGCAGCGGCATGATTGAAGGAATTGTAATCTGAAATGCCAAGCAAAGCAAAGCAAGCTCAAAATGATGGTGATAATAAATTATGTCAGTCACACACAATAATAGACAGACTAGAGGCAGAAATGATGATGATAATGCATATCAAAATATGTGTTAGAAATAAATGTGATAAACCTAACCAGTAAACAAAACAAATGCTGTAATAAATGTGAATCAATGATCTTTAAGCCAACTTTCAAAACATGCTCTTAAAGTTGGTAGCTACTCCTAAATAAAAGCTTTGCCAACCAGAAATGAAAGAGTTGATCTCAGCAGTCATTACCATCATCAACAAAGACGGCTCTGGGTCCCTCCATGCATAATAGCATTAGCCAACCCAGCCCCCAAAAGAGTTGAAGTTGATGGCTCTACTAGCTTCTACCTATTTATTCACTTTTATACCGAGTATAGGAAATCTCAACCAACAACAAACAAAATGGATATGGGCGGGACAAAATGGATCCGGACGGGGCATCCGCACCCATAATTTATTGGGACGGATATGAGTTTCAATAACTGATGTGACATCTCCTAATTAAACATGATTTATTGAGTTCTTTTTTTCTCTATATATATGAATCCATCCACAAGTCAAAAAAAGTGCACCTAATGGTCAATGTACATGGGCCACGTTGAATCATTAGCCAACCACAACATGCAAGAGGGTTTAAAGATCATAAAATAGGAACGCTGAATCATCATCTTCAATATCTCGTATGCATAATCCATCAATCAAGGAAATAATATGCAATTCACGCTACAGAATAGAATTGACAACAACCCATTTCAGCTAATTGGTGGTTCTACAATCCCATCAATCAAAACTATACCCAAAAAGTACACTCCCAAAGATATTCCACTTCTTTATCTGTTCCAACATGAACAGTATCTTGTTCTTGTGTTCCTTCTGCAATCTCCAACAATCAAAAGATTCTCAAATAATATACATATTTTTCAACAACCCAAGTACTTGAATGTATAAAATGATTTTCCACAGCCAAGAAATGTGATGAGGAATGGAAGTACAAACCTCAAGGTTCTCTATTTCTTCAATGACAAATGTGCTAGAGAAACCATATAACATATATCAATGATACAATATACAAAGCAGTACTGTAGATCATATGAAGGGCAGGAAAAAGAATAAACCAATATGTAAAATCAACAATAAAAAAACCATCCGAATTTGTATGAGCTAAAACTGTGCCTACTTGAATCTGCCAGAGGAATTGCAGATCATTGCCTTCAACAAGAAACATCAATAGAGCCGTAACTAATTGCTCTGAGACTCGAATCAGACATGTTTGTTATCCATCTACGAGGGCCATCCGACTCTCCTAATATGTTATATGCATAAGATGGCCACCTTACATCCATGCTGCACAAGCTTTTGACGCCCATTCTGATCATCTTCTGTGTTCTTTCAAGAGCTATGAGGCTTGAAAATGTTGAAAAGCTGTTGCCCACAAAAACATCAGCCCGTAAGCACACTTCATAGTCAATTGCAGACTTAATAAGATACGGATACTTATCATAAATCCCGTCAACGCCCAACTTCTTCTTCTCGAAAGGAAGCAACCCTTCCTTCCAACCACTCAATATCGAAGAATCTTCGAGAAGACTATCAGCTACTGCAAGATAAACAACAGTTGGATGCTCGAGTCCTCCAATATTTCCCACTCTCTCCATAATCTCCTCCTTGCTGCTGCAAATTTGGTTAATGTTAGATCTTTGTTCCAATTTCTTGCAGTGGATCATCCAATCTTTCTCTATTCTCATGTGGACTGCTTCGTAAGGAACCGAATATAACGAAGCCCTCTCTGAATCAGACCTGGACGTAGTTTT
>JAYMTE010001888.1:0-12270 GCA_036897545.1 Pelargonium fulgidum
GTTACCAAACAATACTAGCTTCTTAAAGTAGCTTCAAAGCAACTTATGGCTTTGGAGAAGTGTTCCCAAACAAGCACTTAATATACATAAAGAAAGTATACGTCGTCGTTTTGGAACACAAAGCTCACCACCTCTAGGACTTCTTAAACCCTAGCAAGAGTCTCTCAACCGCAAAACTGTCTCCAACCAAAACCTCTCCACCCGAAAACAAACTCTATAAAATCTCTCCAGCTATGGAATCCCGATTCTCTCTTCCTCCGAGCTCGCTTCACCTCCTTCAATCCCGTATTTTTCGCTTCATCGAAGATGGTAGAGTTCGTCCCCAAACCCGCCATTGAAGAAGACCTCACAGAACCGTCAAAGCTCAAGGATTCTATCGACCCACTTGACCCACCTGAGCTTTTCGACCCGGAGAGCATCGACACCTCCTTTTCCGACTCATTCTTCGATTTTGATTGCATAAAGGAGTGGTTTTTAGATAATCCCACAGCGATGGCGACGAGCCCAGAGAGCATTGACATGGGTACGATTGATTCCGATGTTTTTGATGGGTCTGGTGCTAAGTTTCTTGCTGAGGATCCGGTTGGTGTTAATGGGTCGGAGCTGATTTTTGATGGGTCTGGTGGGAAGGTTATTGCTGATAACCCGGTTGGTGTTAATGGGTCGGAGCTGATCGGTGATGGGTCTGGTGGGAAGATTATTGCTGAGAACCCGGTTGGTGTTAATGGGTCGGAGCTGGTTGTTGATGGGTCTGGTGCAGAGCTGAAGGTGAAGGTGGAGGAGTGTGAAAATTTGGCGGACTGTGAAAATTTGAGCTCGTCTATTGTGAAAGTTTTGGAGAGTGTTAGTTTGGCTGAAGAGACTGTTTGTTGTGAAGTTGGAGATGGAAAGGAAGTGAAGAAGGAGATTGTGAGTGATGATGATGATGAAGAAGAGAGTGAGAGTGTTGATGGTTCTTCTTCCTCTTCGGCGTCCTCTAGTGAGAGTAGCTCAGAGTCTGAGGCGTCTTCGGGAAGCGAAGACAGCGATAGTGATGATGAGGAGGAGGAGAAGGAGGTGAAGAAAGTGGTTTTGGGTGTGGAAGATGAGGTTGAAGAAGGTGAGATAGTAATGGAGGATGGTGAGTGGCAGATGGTTAATGTAGACGATGACGACAAAGAAGAAGATGATGAGGTTGAAGGCATGGTTGCTTGGAGTGATGTTGATGAAGATGAAGATGATGATGTTGGGAGTGGAGCGGCAAAACCCATTAGATCAAAGAATGAGCTTGAGGTAAGCTTTTGTGCTTTTGATGGGTTATTGCTGTTAATTAATCTCATTTGTATTTCTCAGCTAAGCCTATGTTTGTTATTTTTGAATTAGATGTGATTTTTGGATCTTTTAGATATTTAGGCACGTTGCTATGTTGTACAGACACGATACGAGAAAAGGGATACGGACACTGCATATGTAGTGATGCTACCAATACGTAGTGATGATCTTTTATATTTGCTTTATTAATGCATATAAGTTACATGTGGTCATGCTCGTCAATGCGTTTTAGAGGGTAGGACACATTCAATCATTTCAGTTTTAGAAAGAAAAAAAATGAGGGATACGTTCAGTGGCAGACACGTGTCTACTTAAAAAAATATTATAAAATTGGAAAGCACGCAAATCAAGTGTCGGAGACATATCAGACACGGGTATGTGGAGAAGAGGAGAGTGTCTGTGCATTATAGGTACCTTATTCTTATAGACATTGGATTTAGTGACCTATATTGCTTCACACATTCATGTGACTAGTCTCTATCAAGTGCGGCGTCATGATTCTGTTTCAAAGAAATGTGTATACTTAATGTGAACAAGCTAATACTGGTTTGAACGTGGAGTGTGTTTCAATCCCCGGCTCGACAAAGCAAAATTTGTTGAAATGTATGAAGATGTATAATCTTCTTGTTGCAGTATTGGTAGACTTATGGAGAGAGTGATATTGTTAAATATTACAGGCAAAAACTGCTAAATTATTCTTGGTTTTACTATTTCTTGATCTTGAGATGTAATTAATGTGTACCAGACAGTGTTCTTTTATGTTAAATTGAGCATCAACAGGTAATTTATTAGTGGCTGTTTTCAGGATACATTTAATGGTTGAGATTGGCATGAAATAGTTTCGTGAGCTCCTATCCTTCTTTGCTTCTATGATGCCCTATGACGATACAGGTTTCCTACTAATTGCATTACTAGGAGCTGATATAGTTTCATCGAAATTTCAGGATCTACCTCCAGTTCCTCCCGTGGATGTAGCATTGCAACCGAATCATCAAATGCTTCCTGTTGGAGAAGTTTTATCGGTAAGCTTCCCGAAAACCAAGGTCTATGCATACTGATCACTCAAGTTGCAATGCTTTAGAGATGTTTGGTCCTTCTCAAGCTGTTTACAGGTTTTCTATAATAATATCTTGACAAGTTTGATGATATTGGTTTCGTTTTTACAGATAATGGGTGCCAAAGTCATTGTAGAAGGTGTAGAGAAGCACAACCCTCTTAGTGAGGGCTCTATCCTTTGGATAACAGAAAAACGATCTCCACTAGGTTTGATAGACGAAATTTTTGGGCCGGTCAAAAACCCGTACTATGTGGTGAGATACAATTCAGAAAGCGAGGTCCCTGTCGGGCTCCAAGGTGGCTCTCTAATCTCTTTTGTTCCAGATTTTGCCAATCATGTACTCAATGATCCAAATCTCTACAAGAAAGGGTATGATGCATCTGGTGATAATGATGAAGAGGTGTCCGATGAGGCAGAGTTTTCGGATGATGAGCAAGAGGCTGAGTACAAGAGAATGCAAAAAATGGCAAAGAGGGGCTCGAATAGCCAGAATCTTGGTAATGGGAAAAATAATCGAAAGAAGGGTAAGAATAGGGATGGGCCATGGAAAAATCAGCAACTGAACACTAGTGCGAGTCCACTTCCACCTGGTCAAAACCAGCATCATTCACGGCCGTGGAAAAATCAGCAACCAAACACTGGCGCGAGTCCGCTACCACCCAGTCAAAACCAGAATCATATGCAGCCAGTTGCTTCGTCACATGATGGTGGCAACTGCTCCTCTGAAACTGGACAGTTTCTCAAGGGTGGAACTGGAATGACTCCCTCGTTTCCACAAAATGCACAGGCTGGTTTTGGCTCGAATAATGCGATGCAGTATCAGCAGCCTCAGGGTATGGTTTTTCCAAATGGGTTTCCGGCTGAGGGATTGATGCCGTGGATGCTGAATCCTTTCCAGAATCCGTATCCAATGCAAATGCCAATGCCAATGCCGGGCACGATGCAATTTCAGCAGCAATTTGATCCTATCCAGAGGGCACTTTCTTGTGCAGCCTTATCAACTGGCCAGCCAAACATGTTTCCTGGATCCTCCGCCTCACCTTGGTTAGGGTTTATGGGTCAAAACAGCTTCAACCAAGCAAATTTCGGGGTGAATTTACAGGGTCAGCAGCTTCCTTCCCCGACAAATGCAGGAGGACAAGTGATGTTGCCCAATGCAATGAATATGGAACAGAATAATAGTTGCAATGAAGCTCCGCGGCAATTTAATCAGGGTGCATCATCTGGTCGGGGCCGAGGTAGGAAACAATACCCTCGTGGTGGTGGCGGCCGTTTTGCCAGAGGAAGAGGGAGACAGGAACACAAATGAAAGAAGCATTAAGCTGTTTTTTTTAGATTATGAAATCTTCTTGTGAATAGAGTTGCTAGCTTTCTTTAAGTACTTGCATTTTTGTGTAAACTACTTCATCTAAATTCCTTGTCTTTTTGTTGAGTTGCAGTTCTCAGATTCTCATTAGGCAGACAGAAGTTTACTGCATTGTATAACAATTCTTACTTATTATATTCCAATGTAAAAAATAAAAAAAAAAAGCTTTTTGAGTCTTAAGTGTCATGTTATGCATGTTTGTGAATCTGTCAGTTCTTTGATATTTTGCTTAAGTTGGATAGATTATCACTTCATTGGTTTGCTGTTTCATGATGGGTCTGTTAAAGAAACTTTATCTTACATGAATCACAATGATTTAACTGTTACGGGCTAAGAGGACGATGCCTCGTTACCCAAGACTCATATTCATGGGTGCTTTTATGCTTGCTGACGAAAAAAAATACTTCCTAGCACTTTCTAATATAATGATTTTTGTAGTTCATGTCACCGAGTGCAATTCTTGATCTCATAACTCGAAAAACACGTTCAATCTACAAACGAGAAGTTTAGTCAAACATCTGCCACGAGCTCCATAGACCTCATAATTCAGGACTCGTATCATAACTATTTCAATCAATTCATAGGAACAAAAACCAAAAGTAAATGATTCAAATCAACAGACAAGAAGCATAACTAAAAGTGAATAAATTGCTGAGTTTGTAAGTTGCAACCAGTCAATGAGACCAATGGAAAATGGAGCTCAGACTGGAAATTCATGTCTTTAACATCAGGAACAAAATGTCAACAAAAGCTCTCTCAGATTGAGGGGAGAGATTTGAAATGGCATTTATAGGAGTGAATGTACCACCAAGGCAAAAGGGAGAGAAATGTGATCGTTAAAGGGACTGTTTCGGAATTAGTTTTATGCTTTTGCGTTCCTCGTGAAGTCTGTGCAAATCTGGCAGCTGCAATCTGAGAAGCGGCAGATTTCACACCCAAAGCATACACAGGAAGTGCAGCCCTTGCATGTAGGAGAACGGCAGCAGCCCCTGTACACCCTGCGACTTGCTCGTTCTTCATCAACATCACATGTTATCCTAAAACACGAGCAACGATGGCACAAATCAACATAGAGCTATTTAATTATGTAACCACAATGAATACAGCGTGCAAATATGAATTTATATACAGGCTAATGTGAGTCACGTCATACAAGAGAACAGATCAAATCTAGTGGATAAGAAATAGGATTTTAGCAGCAAGGATATGACCTTTAACGGACTAACCAAATATGTGTCTAGTAGTGGTTTCATTCAATGGTGCTATTGAGTTCAAAAAGGTAAATACATGTACACTACTGTGGAACGGAGCGATATGTTATACGGTGAAAAGAGGAAGGGATTGAAGGACATATGGGAATTAAAGCACCCATTTTCCTTCTCTCCCTTCTTCACCGGCAACCAGGAGTGGAGTCTAGCCCTCGTTAACGACCCAGAACCTCATGAATAACAAGCCACCAAGAACTGTACAGCGCTCGGTAACAAAACAGCACCAAGATCTTCAGTCATGTCAATGTGGTGTTCAAAAGTAATCAACCCCGTACTAGGATAGCCTTGTTTTAATAATCATACGAACAATACCTTAAAGGCTTTACTTCAGCCATGATATATGAACAATGTCTCAAAATGTGGAAGCAGATATACATTTAGATGCAAAACTCCTGAAATCTAGACAAGTTGCATGTTCCGTAGGCTTCATTTGGTTGTAGTTACAAAAATGACCCTAGGACAATGAATAAGAGTGAAGCTAAAAAAACAAGAGCAAACAAAGACAGTTAATTTTGAGTTTGTTTATATGTTTAGCTCTTCTGATTAATAGTTTTCTATATTCAGTTGAGCCGCACTGATTGCAGAAGGGTTAAGTCATAGGTAAAAGGAAAACAATAAAAATGCGCTTTATATACTAGTCACTACAAATAACATATCAAAGTTGCATATATAGTTTAGTATTAAATGAGCATTCATTATTTTAAAAATGAAACATACTTGTCATACGGAAGATCAGCACATTTCCAGTTTGAATCTGCCAAAGTGTCATGGTGAATCCTACATTCCTCTTTGGTCCGAAGGCGAAACCTTCGCTGTTTGTTACAACTACTACAGCGAACAAACTCATCACGATGACAAACACGGCCATTTTGGGACCTGTTAGACCCATTAGCATGTTTTGATGTTTGGTTGTAGTATTTCAGTAGCACTGTCTTGGACAACGGAACCTTCTCCCCATTAACAATGACCCAAACATTGTTCTTCCATTTCCGAGCAGTCTCTCTCCCAGAATGCTTTTCAAACGCAGCCGGAGTCAACTTATCTAGTTAAAACAATTACCATTCACAATTAAAAACATTATGAGAAGCTTGAAATTTACAAATGGAAATGTTCTTATGAAAAAGGATGATAAACATAACAAACATGAAATGAGACAAATAGGTTCAAACATACTATAATCATTATACAAGCATTCAGAAACTGTGAAAAATATGAAGGTGCCAATTTCTATTTGACGGCAAATCATCCATTGAAATTGCTCTTTTGATTCTCTTGAAGGGGACATAAAGTTTGGGTGTAAAAATGATCAGAAAGAAGAAAACAAAGAGACATAATAGTTTGAAGTATCACGAAGGATGATAAGATTGGCTCGGGTTTCATTCAGTAAGAGAGCATCATTTTGTGATACAATCCACCCCTAAAATGATAACTTTCAAATTTTCAAGTCTCCACCACTAGTATATTTCAATCCTTGAAACCTTAACTTCTTCCAAAGTCGAGACCCTGTTGTGGAAGCAACTTCATTAAACTTTCCAAAACAATCTTTGAAGCTTTCTGATAAGAAATTATATATACAACCCCAAAAGGTGGATTCCGTCCCTTCTCCTTGAACCACCAGTTGTTCTAAACCATATACTAATAACATTCTAGTATTAAAACATTAGGGTAACAAAAAGACATGCACACAGAAACACATAAAGTAATATTCAACTTTGCTGACCCACACCCACATGCATGCTTGATCAATATCAGAAGATAAGCCCAAAGTTTGATACTTAACTGGAAAAATGAACATAGTTTGATACTTAACTGGAAAAATGAATATGTCCTAATCACAAAACATTTTTATTTTAGCTTCTCCACACCAAAGTTGTGATCCATCTATCAGTCAAAAGAGAAAGATGACATGAAAAAAATGCCCATTTTCTCACTTACTCTGTCAAGCAGGAACAACACAAGTGCACAACCTTGGCAACAAATATCAAACCTCAAAAAACAGTAACAAGCAAATAACAACAATGTAGGTAACTAACTATCATCGGAGCAATTGACTTAAGGTGTTTGCTCCTCCAGAAGTCTCATGCTCGAGCCTCGGTTAGTACGCTTGTTTATAATAGAAAAAACAATGTAGGTAACTCCATCAGCCAAAACCAGAAAAACTAAAACCACACAGCAACACCAAGCCAGAGATACACATACACACACATAAGCATTGCTTGCTTCCAAGTTACAACATGGCAAGAGAGGTCAGTCAGTGAGACAAAACAACATACACCTGAAGTGCACAACACAGCCCCATCAACTTTGCCGCAAAAACTCAAAGCTCAAACCATCCAGCATGCATAAAAATCAAAACCCATTTCCCAAAAAGATCCAAGTACAAAGAGTGAAAGTGAGAAAAAAAAAAAAAAAAAAAGAGAAAAAGAACAAAAGAAAGAGACCTTCCTGACAACCAGGTGTGCATTCACAGCTGATTTCGAGATCACCATTCACAAAAACCCTAAGCCTCCCAACAGCATCACCATATCTATGGCTGGTACACCCACACGTCACCTCCACATAGTCCCCACCTCTCCTCAACCCACTCACCTCCTTCCCCTCCTCATCACTAAACACCATCACCAACCCACCTTCCTTCTCCACCCCATTCGCCATTTTCACCTCACACCCAAAAATCGCACACCAAAACAATAAAAATCGCACCTTTTCCTCCACAAAATCAAACCAACCACAACCCAATAAAGAATGGCTTATTGGGTCCTCAGAACAACAAAAACCCAGAAAAACCCACAAGCCAGAAAAAGCTCAGCGAGCTCGCATCTCCATGGCTCGTCCCGAGAGATCTGCGTTTTCTAGAGAGAGAAAGAGATTGTTGATGTGAATGAGCAAAAACTAAAAAGCCTTATAGAGATGGTTGGTGCTATGGTTCTACTTGCATGACATGACATAAGCAAGCTATGGTTCTACTTGAAGGAGAGTTTTAGAGAGCGAAAGAGAGAGGTTTTAGAGAGAGAAAGAGAATCAAAGCTCAGAGCTTTGGCCTTTTGGGTTTATGGGAAAATCTCAAAAATCCCTCTCATGGGGAGGGGACGAGGTTTTTTGGTAACTGTACTCTTTTGATTCATTTTATACTCCAAACCCACGCACTTGTTTTTTTCACAGTGCCATAAAAATTTGACCTTTACTGCTTTTTTTTCCCACTGTTTTCATGGAGGGTTTTAGGGTTCTTTAAGACAAAATATGTGACATGTAACCTCTTAAATATTAGGGGTAATCCAATCAATGGATCATTCATCAATATAATGTTTGTAAAGATTGAAACAAAAATCATGGAAATAGTCTTTGAACATTAACTTAATACTTGAACTAATTTTGTATTGAAATAGTTTGTCAGTCATATACGTCATGGTATATTGGTCGATTTTCAATAGTTAAGAATCATGTTGGCTTCATTTTAATGTTTTTATCTTAAAACAGTATATCGGATTTGATCCACTTTAATTTATATTTTCTTGATAATATGAAGAAATAGTATTGGCACATGCACGTAAGTTACATGTTGGCTCATTCTTTGTTGGTGGGTTGTTGAGTGAAGCAAGCTCGTTATGGTTGAATATTGCAACAAATTCGTCATCTCAACTTGTAGTTTCTCTTTGGGATGAGGTCTCAGTTTAGAGTATATTCTGGAAGGAGTTGGTTACAATGACTAGTATGTCGTTTGAGGATGAAAAAACGGAAGAGAGTTTGATTTATTTTATATTAGAACCCCTATTGCTAGTGAATATGTTTAATTTGTGTACCTATTTTGAAGTTAATGCATAGTCTATATTTCTTGGGTAAGAAAAGAAATCAAATATTAAACAAAAAAAATTGGTGTGCTTTTGGTTCTAAAGTAGTGAACTTGTAGGCTTGTTTTTGGTTGGTTTGTCATGTAATTGCAGTGACCTATCTTGAATTGTGATGTTGGAGTTCAAGGGTGTGATAGAGCCGTGACCAAAGGGTAGTGATGGTGAAGGAGATTGAGTAATTGGCAATGACATGTCTCAATGACTTTTGTGTGACAAAGTCTAGCTTGTGATGCTGTAGCTTTTGCTATATTTAATTCGATACAAAGTACTTGGTCATGCGATCCATTATAAATTATTATTTTTTATATATATGTGACGGTGTTGAGTATTGCAATACATAATTAAAAATAATTATAACGTGTTTAATCATTTTGTCATAAATTGTCTATACATATTTGTATAAAAATTTGTTCACTTGAAACTATATTTCTAGACATTTTTCTGTCATATAACTTCGTAGAAGATGTTTTTGTTGAAATATAATATTAAAATATAAATAGAGACTTCAATTTATCGGTTGTAAGTGTGCTTATTTTGTTACTTCAATAATTGTATGTAAATAATTTCAATTTTTTTTTTTTGTTCATACAAAAGTGGTGGTAGGTCAAGATAAACTAAAAATATTAGTACAACTATAGACTCATGATTTTGTTAGTTGAAGAATAAAAAAAAAAAAAATGTAGCTATTAGCCACTCCTATCCAAAAAGACAATAATCAAATATGATATGATTGTCGTCATTGAATTACTATTAATCAATAATTACTTCAGCTTCCTAATAGTATATTATGTTTTTATTATATAAAAATAGAGGGAATATATTGGTTGATGGGTCTTCATCAATAGTTAAAGCATTTTTAATTAGTACTAGTCTGTTTTATACAGTTAATTAACTATACAATTCTTGTCATCACAGCTAGAAAGTACACACCATAGTCCCAACTATTAGCATATGGAATCACACATTATTGGACATTTAATTGATGTTTTTTTTTTTTTTAAGTTGAGTTACATAACATGAGATATTTTTTCTTTTTAACCTAAATTCTACCCCACCCGACGTAATGAGATTTGAACTCACGACCTTCTACGTAGAGATGTGTGTCTTAACCATTGCGCCACCCCCTAAAGGACTAAAATATTGCTTTTAATTAATGTATTTGATACAGAGTTAGTGATTTCATGTCCCAACATGCAACATGACATGAGATAAACATGTTTAGTTTTGTAACCGTGTTGTGTTGTACAACACGTTCATCATACACACTTAGTAATGATTGTATTCATGTTATGTGGTCATTGATATGGTCATGTTTAGTATTTAGCACCATTACTAAACGTGTTGTGTTCAACTTGACAAGACTCTTGAGACGTCTGAAACACAAGACCGAAATCCGAGCCATAAACCATTGAAACAACCATGATATATATAGTCCTTGTCCATATATATGATAGATGTTTTTAGGGCATATAGGCCATATGATATGTAAGTGTCCAAACGAGTGGTCTCTATTTGAGGGTCCAATTAAGCCTTCCTTTTAGTCTCAGGTTCTATGTACTATACACCACTTTTGATTATTGAAATTGGGCTCTACTACCCAAAGGACAATTCTAGTTGTAGAAACTGAAAGATGATTCCAAACAAATGCAAATCACACATTTGGATATGAGCATCAAACAAGTATGAATTTTTTTGCACAATAATGTAAATCTCTCAAATTTCATGGTCATGGAAATAAATCAAAAGTTGTTCAACAAAATAATTAGGTTGGTCCAACATGAGTGAAAAAAATGGGTCATTGAGTTGGATATACATTTTTTGTTGCCACTACCAATAAGTGGCCCAAAACAAAGCCCAAAATCCACAAGTTTATTTCCTCTAATCAAAGCACAACAATGTCTTAATTTCATGCACACTCATGATGCACCACAACTATATAGGGCACTGCCATCATTTGGAAATTGTGCACGGCCCGTCAAATGAGCAAGTCATAAGCAGTTCATACGACCTGTTAAATACATAAACAGTTTAAATTCAAACTCGATACAGTTATTAACCGAGATGAAGTATTCAACACGAACCCGATTAAACCGAATATATAAACTTGTGTCGTGTAGCGGCTACGGCACAAATCAGTGTAGTGATGAGTAGGGCTAGGAAGAATCTGTAGCGTCTATGAGAGGGATCAGAATAGAGGATTTTCATTGATCTCACTAGGATCAATCATCAACTCACAATCCTTCCTCAATCTCACTCGTACCAGAAACTACAGTATCAAATACTGTACAGTAGTATCACCTCGGAACTTGCTATACTCTGCAATCACATTGTCCTTTTCCCACATTTTTCACATTTCCTCTTGTCAACAAGTCAACCGTAAAATCTTCATTGTGTCCTCTCAAGTGAAAAATAAAAAATAAGCTTTATTAATTTTTTTTATCAATAAAAAAACAGATAAAATCATTTTAGTCTTCAAACTAAAATCGTGTTGGGTCGTTCGAAATTTACCAAATGCTAAAAAAACAAAAATCATGTTTGATTATAATTTAGTCTTTAAATTATTTACATAATTTTAGGTGTAATGTAAAATGGGTTATGTCACGTCGTGTTAATTGTGTCATGTCAAATCGATTTAAGTTATCTAAACATGTTATGTTTATGTGGGCACGCAATCAACACTTTTAAGTCATATCATACTTAAACTAATCATCATTCAAGTCAGGTAGAACCACAAGGGCGGCAACTCTCCTTACAAAGTTTTAACGCAGCTATATTTCCTGATACTCGAACTCAATATCTCAAATTAAATTGTAACAACCTCTTAAAACATCCACAATGGTTAACCTCTAAAAAAATTAATACATGTGGGTCTCATCATTGACACATAATCTAATTACAATGAGTATGATATACTCTACGATGGATTTACATTTAAGAGATTCATACTATGGTCCTACCAACTTTTTATATGTTCAAATAATAATATCTTTATTACAAACAAATAAAAAGTTAACATATTAATCAGACAAAATAAAAGAACACAATTTTTAATAGAATTTGGCAAATCATGACAAGTTAAAAAAATATATGAGCATCAACTCACAATCCTTCCTCAATCTCACACATACTCATACTATTAACCTTTTGTTTTCAAGGGTATTCACGATGGTTCTAAACAAGCAGTTAATAATATAGGTAGTTGTGCACTAACCCAAGTTTTTTTTGTTGGATAAAGCTTAATACCTATTAAAAAGTTAATACTCACTAACCTTTTGAAATGAAAAATGTAATTGCCATTTGTCAAAAAATAAGTTTTATATTTTTATATTTTTACTTTTTTTAGTGCACATTCATTTTTATGGTACAATTTTGTTTTTACTTTTAAATAAAAAACTATTATTTTAATGACGTAGGGATGGC
>JAYMTE010001889.1:0-12264 GCA_036897545.1 Pelargonium fulgidum
GCAGGCAAGCCACTATATTTATTCAACTACTTAGTTTGTGTACATTTTGGATATTTTTGTGGGAATTATAAACTTCTGCAAGAAATTCAGAAGCAAAGGATTCAAATGTAAGCACCTATAAATTTAGGCATTTGAAGTATTTAGATTCAGTACACGAGACATACTGACTTAGAGAGAAATGCATATTTGTTCTAATGCTTGGATTGTTCTTCGTGTTGCTCTACTAGAAATAGATAATGGATAGAGAGTAGAAACTTCCGGGGTAGCATGCATTCACTTTTGCTTCAAGCAAATGACACTTATCCATCTTAACTTAGTTGTCACTAGACTGGCTTGCTTTGTTTGATATAACTTCAATTTTGAGGTTTTGACATTATTTCCTCAGCCTGTCTCTTGCTTTCCAGAAAACAGGAAAAAAAAAACTTCCACTGGTACTCAGTATTTTTGTGTTTTTTGTGTTTTGGCTATGTTATAAAGGGATACGGTGAAAAAGAATGCCTCTGTTTACGTTAGTTGATAACCCCTGTTTAGAGCTCAAAATTACATTGTTGTTTGCTTACTAGATTTCAGAAGCAATGGATGCATGCATTAGGCAAGGGATGATGCAGTTAGCAGCAGCAAGGAGAATGAATGGACAAATTGATGTTCCTCAAGTCTCATTAGGGCTACTGGATGTCATTTTCAAGTCTGATTTCTTTAGTGAAAAGTTTTATATGCAATGGAAGAGTAGACAGGTAATGATCAACTTTGGTTATTTATTTTTTTCAAATTTTAAATCATTACTCCTTTCCATTATAAAACAGGTTAAACTAATCAAACAGGCATAAATAACTTAAGCGCTTTGCCCATTTGAGGTCTCGAGTTTGAGCCTCCTTGCCGATTGTAGAGCTACTCCTTGTTTTGTAGCTCAACTGATAAAAAAAACAGGCATAAATAACTTGTGTTCTCGATCTCTTCATGTATCATTCAGGTGCTGTAATTTTATCTCAGCACCCTAAATTATAACTTATTCAAGGTAAATACTAAGACAAAGTGGTAGTGTGTGGATACCTTTGGATATTTTATTTTGGCTGGGTTTGCCTTTTGGTTTATTGGCTATTTATTTTCGTAATAAGTCAATTGAGGATCAGGAGAGTAAGGAGGAATACAGGTGTCGTTAAACTGGCTATACTTTTGCACAGTCCAAGATAGGCCTCATAATACAAAATTCTTTGATTGAGAATAAATGAAACACATTTAGCTTCCATAATCTAGGCTGCATTGGCTTGGATTCTTTTATTTGGTCCTGGTAGCTGACTCATAAGTCAAGTACAGATGCCCAGGTTGCATAATATTGTAAATTTGTAATGACTTATAGCTGTTAGAGGTGTTTGATTTTATGCCAGACAGATATTCGTAACATATGTTTGAGAACAATTTGACTCAAGCTATTTATGATGGATTATATAAGATGTTTAAGTGTTTTCTTCAAGTCATGGATTCATTGTTCTGGAATATATGTGCATGTACTATATTGCTGTTTCTGTGTTACTGGCCAGTAAAGGAGAGTAATCTCTAACTTGGATTTACAATAGTTTCATGCAACAACCATTGCAGGCAAATATTGTAGAAGAACTTCTCTGTTCTTCTGCCGATCTCGTAACACCTGAACAACTAGCTGTTAGAAGTTCTATTTCAAAGATCAGAGATGTCAAGGTACATCACAAATATCCTGACTACCCATTGCAATAGATTTTTTCCCGACATTTTTAAAGCTGGGCTGCAATCTAATAGATACACCTGGATGTTGTAGGAGTGGGATGTTATATCATCTTCAAGACGTGCAGAGGTTCTATCAGCAATTAGACAGGTCGCTTCAAAGTTGTCATCACTGCCCGGACAATTTGGTATCAAAAAAGAAACCTATTATTGGACTGCTGGTTATCACTTGAATGTTAAACTTTATCAGAAATTACTTTTTGGTTTGTTTGACGTTCTTGACGAAGGCCAACTCATATCAGTACGAGTTTCCATATTTTTTCAGTTTTCAGTTATGGAATGTATGTTCTATGTGCTGGTAGGCTGTATTTCTGTCTTGCTCAGTTTTGTTAGTCTAAATTTTACAGGAAGCTGATGAAGTTCTGTTGTTGATCACATTGACGTGGTCTACATTAGGCATCACCCAGAAAATGCATAATGCAATTTTTGGGTGGGTTTTGTTTCAACAGGTATACTTCACCAAACAATGTTTAACATTCATAAGTTCTTTTCCTTTTGTTATTTTAACTGAATTCGTCGTACTTTTAGTTTGTGAACAATTAAAACATATAGTAATGCACTATTTTCTGGCAATTTTCACACTTATACGGTGAACAAAATGGTGTTTATCTTCATTGTTTTTGTTTAGATGCATCCGGGATTGTGGTAGTAGATGCACTTAGTACTTGGGGAATCTTCTGAAGGGGTGAATATGGGGTCGAATGCAGCATAGGTTCAATGTTAGAAGAAACACAATCGTGGTTGTAGTTTAGATGAGTTAAAATCATAATTAAGTCTGATTTTTCTATTTTATATCATCCAATCTGATTCAAACTAAACATATTGTAATATTTATACACGAGTAAAACCAAATCCTATCCAAAGGTGTTATTAAAAATAACTACTTCAAATTAATTTTAAAACTATATACTTCATAACCTTATACAGTTAAATAACTACTTCAAACCAAAGAAAATACTAAATACTACTTAATATTGACTGTCCCTTATCAGTCCCTTATCAGTCACTGATCATGCAATATCAGCTATGGGCATTACTATAATGTTTGATCATATGCCTTTTATTACTGGATTAAAATTTTATATGTGATGTCATTGCTTACAAGCTATGCTTTGATTGATCCATATTTAAGCATCCTGTGTATGGTTTAATAAGTTTGATCTAAAACCATTATTTTGGTACTTATCTGAGTTATTTTTCCCTATTGAAGTTTGTCGAGACAGATCAGGCCACATTATTGGAACATGCATTTCTTGAGTTGCAGAAGGTTCTATTTGATACAGATGAACAGGGAAAGGAAGGGCTATATATGAACAGCCTAATATGCTCAAGGAAATGCAATGGAATTGCAAAACAGTTACGCCTGGTGCAGGCTATTTTCTTTTCTATAAGCATTTGGTGTGAAACTAGACTACTAGACTATCATCTGCATTTTACTCAGGTAATTTGCTACCTCCAGTAAATTTCTTGT
Source organism: Pelargonium fulgidum (assembly GCA_036897545.1). Taxonomy (NCBI): domain Eukaryota; kingdom Viridiplantae; phylum Streptophyta; class Magnoliopsida; order Geraniales; family Geraniaceae; genus Pelargonium; species Pelargonium fulgidum. Next base: position 3,230 of record JAYMTE010001889.1, read on the forward strand.
ATTATGTTTCATTGCATAAAATTTAAGTGATAACCAAAATCTCTGAGATCTTTCTAACATATCTCCTTTACTCCGTCCTGTGTCTATGTAACATTTGCACTTTTTGAATATTTTTACCTTTTCAAAAGGCTCTGTCTTATTTGTAATTATTTTCTCAGAAACCTAGTAACTTCAGGAGAGTGCTGAACCTGTTATCAGCAGTTGGAGTTCTTATCCCTGATGATTGTGGTGAAATTAAGGTTAGTTTTGCACAAGTGAAGGTCATGCATATGCATCTTTAGTGATCAATGGAGTTATCTTACTATGACCTGATATACCTGTACTTTTACATATTATTTACATTGGAACTCATCATGAACAATTTCTGTGCTTCATTTATTCATTTTTATGGATAGTGCGATGATCCTCAATCGTGTAGATTTAGTTGGCTTCCATTATATCTGATCGAATTTTGATTATAACTTGATGTGTGGGGATATTGATTGAGGGAACTGAGAAAAAGAAAATATATGCCAAGCTAGACAGGTTGTTTAGAAGTTATTATTTTCCTGAAAGCTTTGTTGCTGACTGTTGGTGGTACAGTTTGTACAACAGGTTATAAAATATTACAGTGCAAATGGCCGATAAATATCCTATACTTATCTTCATTTGCAAATAGTTCACTATACTTATTTTTTTCATGCAACCAACTCCATTTACTTACATTTCTTCATTTCGGCAATGTGAAATTGACTGTGATTGTAAGGATAAAAGGACTATTTTGAGGAGAAAAATATGATAGATTATGTACCGTACACAAGATAAGAGAGAAAAAATCTGCTACATCTTATTGACAAAGTGAAAAATTAAAAGTAGAAGAGTTTTCACGGAAAATAGTATGGGGAGTTATTTGCAACAGAGGCCATGTATAGCCTTATAGGGTATTTATCTGCAGTTTACCCAATATTATATCATCTGTATAATGGCGAAGCAGTTTAATAGTTGAACATCTTCTTATATAGTATTTTCTGGTTGTCTGGTCATGCTCTTGTTTCTTTGCTGATTGTGAAAGTCTTGGCCCAACTCAACAGCTTCTAGGGTAAAAAACACTACACTGTTTGTTTCACTTATCTGTGTAGCAACTGGAAGGGTTAAAATTTTGATTCAATTTTTGGAGTGACTTGAATGTCTTAAACTTGTTGGGAAATAAAGTACCTGAGGTTATTGCTCATCTCAAGATGTATTCTTACTTCTTAGGAGGGAGGAATTGCACTTGGATTGCTGTTTAACTAGCTTTCTTTCCTCTCTTCTGTCCTACGCAGGTGTCTTTTGATCTCCCCACTTCCTTAGTGTTCTTTGAATTTTTTTTATGTACAGACAAAAGGAATTTGATTTTACTGATATCTTGAGCAAAGAAGTTGCTTCTGACTTTCAGCCGTTCAGTAGCACATTAATAATTAGTTTTGGTTGCTTTATCTATCTATATCAGTTTTATTACCAAATCTTGTTCTATTATATTTTAATCATATGAGAAATCTTCCTAAATGCAGTTAACAAAATTGAATGTTCTGGACGATCATGTTTCAAGAAAATTCAAAACATATGTGGAGAAGTCCATTGAAGCTGCATGCAAGCGGGTGGGTCATGACTTCACCTTTGCATAATTGTTTTACTTGCCTGATTTGACTTATTATATACACTTGTGTTATATTGTTAGGTAGCAGACACCATGGATCTAGAATCTAAAGTAGCGAAGACTCATCCTCTGGCTCTGCTTGCAAATGAATTAAGATCAATTGCTAAGAGGGAGTTTGATTTGTTTCGTCCAAATTTAGATCAATGGTGTCCTGAATCAGGGATAATATCAGCCAGATTTTTGCATCAGTTCTATGGAAAAAGACTGGTTTGTATTATTAGCATCTTTTGTTTCACTTGAATGAGTGCTGTTATCTTTATTGATCTGTTCTGCATTTTCTGTGCAATTGGTTATCTTAACTAATTAGAAATACACGTTCAACAATTTTCATGGGTATCATTCAATATGCAGAAACCATTTCTTGAGGGAGTTTCATGTCTTTCTGAAGATGTTAGATCAGTGTTTCCGGCTGCAGATATGTTGGATCATAACCTGACTCAACTTCATGCTTCTGCTTTGGAAGAATTAAAAAATAGTTCATGTCACCCTTCTAACCAAGGCCTGGAACACTATCAGGTTAGGTTATTGGTGTTGCTTGATCTTCACGATATGTTGTTAGAAGTGTATGAATTAGATAGGTTGTTTGATATGTTTCTTGGCTAAAAAGTTGGTTGCAGCTCATTTTGCACTTTCTCATCTGTGTAGTTAATTCCCATTGCTTCAATTCTGTTGCTCTCTCCTTAAATTCAAATGATTACATGTTACAAATCTATTCTGCCATTCACATCTATCTGTTTGTGTAAATTTGTTGAGAGCATTTATTTTTATTTATTTCTGCTATAATTATATGCAGTTTTTTTCCAAGGATTATAAATTATGTAAAATTCAGTAATTGAAGTGTTCAACAACTGTACATTTTGCATGCTTTTCGGCTTTTTGTAAGAACTCAGGAACTGATATGGGCCAAAGTGGTCATATATTGTCTGATGCAGTTGGGTGTTGAAGCTAATCAATTCTTCATACCTATTGATGACTATGCTTTCAGTACATGATGGGACTCAAATCTTTCCTAAACTGAGGGGAATGCAATGCCATTTGACACACTGTTCCTTTCACGTTCATGTTTGGACTAAATTTAAGGAATTATATAACGTTCAATATGCATGCAGTTTAGACCTAAAAACTGCAGAAGTAGGTAGTGCAGTTGTAAAATGATGCTTTGCTTGCTTGGAATATATAAATAACAATAATGAGTTGCCAATTTTCATTTTGTGCAGATTGAAGAAGTTTCTAGACCAATTATTCTTGATTGGGTGATTGCTCAGCACAAACGTATGTTGGAATGGACTGGACGCACGTTTGATTTGGAGGTTGATTGATGTTTGTTATTTTAAAGTGTGACTGTAATCTTGTTGCTACTCAAGTCAAATGAAAATATGCATTTAATAATTTCACTTACATATATCTAAATTACAAGCTTTTTTTACTTTAGAAAAACTAAAATGAAGTTGTGGGTTTAAAGGGGAGAGCTAGTGAGCTACCCCTATTGTGTGTAGCTCAACTAAAAAAAAAGAGAAAAAAAAATGAAGTTGTGGGATTTAGCTGTTAAACCTTATTTATTTATTTTATAACTTTTTTGAGCATGTGCAGGGTTGGGAGCCTTTATCATCTCAGCAAAGACAAGCTGCATCAATTGTTGAAGTGTTTAGGATTATAGAGGAGGTATGTCTTTGATTGTAAAGCTCATTGTTAAGTTTTGGCAGTATATTCTGCATTATATCTGTGCAAAACAATAATCATTGACATTTGATCCAATATGACTTTGGCTGCATAAAAGTTGCTCAACTGAGCTCCTAGTGATGTCACCCTTTATGGTTCTATCATTTATATTCTCTGTAAAAGTAGAATACGATAACACCAATTTGTGATTTAGGTGTTTTTACATATCTGATTCATAATTTTATGACTTACTTAGTTATTGATTTACAGACATCGTAAGAGCATCTACTGTTCCTGCTTTGTTTCATGATTCTTATATCAAAATTTACTTGCAGACTGTGGATCAGTTATCTGCCTTGAATCTGCCCATGGATATCACACATTTACAAGCTCTACTATCTATTGTTTGTCATTGCCTTGACATGTATTTGCAGAAAATGCTCAACCATTTAGGTATTATTATATTTGCTATCTGCTGTCGTATTATGTTTGGGTATTACTTCTTTCTTTTCCTTGTTCTTGATTTTCACTTGAGTTGTTTTATTAGCATTTTAAGATTGAATCTTGCTTATTTTGTCTTGTTGTTTCTGAAGACTTGAACCTGATAAAAGTGGATTTAGTATGTGATTGATGAAACTGAAAGCAGGCGATTGCTTTTTGCTTAAATGAGTTGGCTGTAGGTTTTCTAGGGTAGTTGATTATCTTTTAGTTGTTCTTTTGAAATCTTATAATCTATTGTTTGAGATATGATGGCGATGGTGGTAGAAAAGAACATTGAGTTTGGCGTCCAACGAGTACATTCCATTCTCATTGCTTCTAGTTAATGGCTTCTGCCTTTGGGTATATGCAGTCTGTCGAAATTCTGGGTGAACGTAGGATTTGTTGTACAGTTGTCATTTTTGCATCTAAAGAACGAGAGTACAGTTTATTCTCATCGCCTCTAGTTAATAGCCTCTGCCTTTGAGCATATGCAGTCTCTTGCAATTCTGGGTGAATGTAGTGTGGTGCAGTTTTATCATGCTGTTTTTGCATCTCAAGGACCATGTAGATATTATGTTATTTGCAATGTCCTTGACAATCTGAGTGTAGATGATTGATCCGAAGCAGAATGCTACTGAGCTATCTTCCGTGTATGTAGGTTTCTGATTATCAGGCCTAGTTTTGATTACAAATTTTCTTCTTCTTTTTTTCCTTTTCCTTTTTTCCTTCTGGTACTTCAGACTTTATTTATTTATTTATTTATTTAAGTAATGTGCCTATTTATCCTAACTGCTAACGAACAATTCCTACGATATTGCAGTTGAGAAGATTCATTTATATCCACTGACTCCTCCTCTAACTCGTTACAAGGAGGAGCCAGTAATTCCAACTGTCAAAAAGAAGTTGTTTGAGGGAATGGTTTTGGATGACAATGTCAAAAATAAGTTGAAGGAAATAACAGCAGCCAAAATCTGCATCAGATTAAACACTCTTCAAGTGAGTTTGTTTGTTTGATTTATGCTGTTCATACTTCATACTTTCTTTTGTTGATTTTGTAGGTCTAAGCATGTGTACACTGAAACAGATAAGTATCATATTACTTTTTTAATTAATGCAGTATACACTGAAACAAATTGGCACACTGGAAGACAGCATAAGAAAACTTTGGGGAGCTGTCCGACTTTCTGGTCGTCAAAGGCGTGGTAAGTTTTCTGTGTGGGTTGTGAATTGGTAACCTGAATCTCTTTTATTTGATTAAGTGAATTTATTACATGGGACTATAAAGTATTTCATTTTTATTTATGAATTTGATTTTCTAAGATGGAAATATATTACTGCACTGTTATTTTGTGGTCTTACTGGTCATCTTTCTTGACAACATCCAGCCATAGAAGAGCCTCTTGAACCTTCGGAGAGGGATTCACTAACCTACATTGAAGCAGTCAATGAGCTGTTTCTCACCACCTTTAACACCATCAGAGATACTACTACTGAAGCAATCAGTAGGCTTTGTGACATTATTGGTGGGCTAATGAAACAACTTCATTTGTGCTGCAATTTGTCACTGTGAATTAGCTTTTTCTCAATTTTATTAATATTTGATTTCTAGGTGCAAGAGTTGTATTCTGGGACATGAGGGACATATTACTGTTTGGTTTATATCGTGGTAGCGTTGAAGGTGCCCGATTGGATGTCATTCTTCCACACGTTGATACTGTAAGATACTAAACTGGATTTCCTCCTTTGTCCATGTGCATGTATGAAGAATCAGTACAACGTTTTAGTTATTGAACTTTGTGTGTGTTTCTGTTAATTGTTGTTATTTTGATTTGGTGTAAGATATTTATGGGTGTGTGTTAATGCAGGTCCTTGATCATATATGTGGTTTGATTGATGATACACTCAGAGACCGTGTGGTTTTAAGCATCTGTCGAGCATCAATGGTGTGTTCTCTTTCTCAAATTGTATCCTGTTATGGTCCATTGATTTGCGGCTTTAGCTTAGAATGTGTATTGTTTCAGGAAGCCTATGTTTGGGTAATGCTTGATGGAGGCCCTTCTCGTGCATTTTCTGATTCAGATCTTGTGATGATGGAAGATGACCTCAATATATTGAAGGTTTGTGTCATGTACTGGTTGTCAAAATTTTATAATTGGGGTTGCCTCTTATCTGGTACTTGTTGCACTTCTTATAAATTACAAAATATTCCATACTAGGACAAGGATGTAATAACATGGAAAGGTTAAAGAAATGAGAAGTAGTGTTCGCTCTGGTGCCTCAGCACTTGTGAGGATATGGAATGCAAGGGGTTTAATTGTGGAGTGTCATGTTTTTTAAATGAAAATGTTCATATGGGCTTAATTAAAATGATCTATGCTGCAGAAAGTAATCTTATGCATAATTCTCTTTAAACTATTTAACTCACAACCAACTAATAAAAATCATTATGTTATCAAGGCAACATCAGTTGCACCATCGGCGATTATCTGTTCATTTTGTAATAGCGATTCTCTGTTCATATTGTAATTAGCTCTGCTATGTGTTACCATTTAGGAATTCTTTGTAGCTAATGGAGAAGGTCTTCCTCGTTCCTTGGTTGAAGAAGAAGCAAAACTTGCTGAACAGATACTGAACTTGTTTTCTCTTCAGGTTTGTTTGTTAATCACTGTGAATTATTTACCTTTTCGTAAGTTGATATCTGAAATGTAATTTATATTTTCTTTTTGCTCTCCAGACTGAAGATGTCATTCAATTGCTTATGACTGCCAGCGAGCACATATCAGCAGGATTAGATCCTAATATACACGGCCGCATGTGTATGGCAGATGCTCAAACATTAATAAGAGTCCTATGCCACAAGAAAGATAGAGAAGCCTCCAAGTATTTGAAGAGGCAATATAATCTCCCCATTTCATCAGGTGATATTTCCATTCCAGTATGATTATATGGAATATAACATCCACCATTGTTTGATAAACTATGATTTATAAAATTCATTCACACGGGACATAAGAGAGGGCGAGGTTTAAATTAGAATCACTTGAGAATTGATAGCGCACTGAGCAGGGCGAGGTTTAAATTAGAATCACTTGAGAATTGATAGTGTACTGAGTACAACAATAACAATATTTGTTGGTGCATTGAACCACTCGCTCCCTTTTCATAGAAGCTTCTTTCCAGATCAGATATTTGTAACAGCTTTCTCACTCTTGATTATCATGACTAACTAAGATTTTATGAGCTAATCAGTTCTGACTTATCCGTGTGCAGAATATGACGACATGCCATCGGAGGATTCAATTTTGAGATCACCTTTTATTCCTGATATTCTCAGAGGCACCTCATTCCGTTGGACAAAAAATGATTCAGCTTTGGAATCACCTTTTATGTCAGACATTCTCAAGCGGAGCTCCTCTTTCCGTCAGGGTAGTTATAAAACACTAAGGAAGAAATTTCAAATAGCGAAATCAGGAGTTTGGAATGTACCATGGTAATAATGGTGTTACAAGATAGTGTTTTCTAGAGGTAAACCATATTGTCTTTTGTAGATCTGAAAGAAAAGAAACATGTACATGTAGCTGCGACAAGTCGCTATGATTCTGTGACGTATCTCCAGGAAACCCAATTTTGTTTTCATGTGCAAAGCTTCCTTAAGACGTGAAAGTATTTGTAATTTATTGATACTATTCAAACAATTTGAGTATTTGTAATTTCAGGGACATTCCGTTTTGATGTTTGCATATTCGATTTCCTGTGTTTTTCATGGAATCTGAGGAGCGGCTACTGGGAAATATATATGAAGCTGTGTTAATGTGAGTCATTTTGAGTGTGACATGTGGCCATTTCTTGTTGGTGTGAAAAGCTGAATCAAAGTCAATTAGTATATATTGGTTTTATCAGGAGATTGCGGCGCCGTTTCGTGTGGCATTGGTAATGTTTAAATAAATCAATATGTGAACGTGAATTCTGGTAAGGATCATATGCTGCACAGCACTGAGTCAATCAAGTCAGCTCGGCCGCTTCCTGGAAACTCTCAACTCGTTTTACTCATTTACTACTTCAAGTTCATCACACTCACACAACACACAAAAAGTGAAAGTCAAATTGAAGTGACGAGGAGGATAAGATCGTAATTTCATAATCATACAAATTCTATCTTTGAGATCACCCAAACCATTGTATTTGGATTGGCTCAACAACTTCCCTTCCCTCACACGTCATGATGCCACGTGGAATTGCTGTCACTGGTATCCCAATCGCTGTCTGACACGTGGCAGTGGAGAGTGAGCCTTCCAGCTTCACGGCCAGGTTCACCACTCCATGAGTCCTGGTCCCGTCCCTGGCTCGCAGCCGGTAGCTCAGGTACCGGACAGACTCCGACGGCGGGAACCCAATATCGATCACCGGAATCTGACACGAACCCAGTTGGGTGTCGCCGGCAATGAGTCGCCGACTGAAGAGGTGGAGGTAGACGGAGGAGGAGTAATTAGAGCGGTGGGTGAAGAAGCTGGGGTGTAAGGGTAGCCGGAACTTGTCACCCCATGTTGGGTTGGTCCCACCTTCTTCGTCCACCCTTGTCTTGTACACGTGGCACTTGTCGTGATCGTTAAACGTCGACGTGGCGGCTGTGACGGTGATGAAGGGCCTGAGACGGCGGTGGGAGAAGAGAATGGAGGACGAAGAGGAAGGGCTCTTGAGGCCCTGAGCTGATATTACAGTAATTTCCATGATTATGCTTTGGTTGTGACTGTTGTGAAACATGGTGTTGTTGCTTTACTTTCAGAATGTGCAGCTCTGTGTTTATATATATATATATGTGTGTGTGTGTGGGGACACTGGACAGTACTGTAATGGTACAAAATAAGAAGAAATGTAAAGCAGAAGAGGGAGGGAATTGGAGAGAGAGTTCTTGGGAGTTTCACAAGGAACTAACTCATACATGCACTGCAGTTTCCTAGTGGAATATATTAATGATATATATATTTTCAAAATAGAAAATGATAATTAATTGAATTGAATTGGTGAAGCCAGTGGATCATGTTGTGTTCTGTATATATGATTATGAAAACCCATCGATTCTGTCTCATGTCTATGCAAATTCCATGTATTGTCCTCAAGTCAACTAGCTATGTACACGTGACAACTAGTATCGCACTTTCTTAATCATAATTAACCAAATATATATAAAAAAAATATTTTTTCATGTATGTTTTTTACATGT
>JAYMTE010001890.1:0-12261 GCA_036897545.1 Pelargonium fulgidum
AGACTTTGGAAATGGGAAGTCCTCTGTCTGGGTAGATGTCCTTGATGGTGGTGGAAGGGATATTTTGCTTGAATTTGCTCCATTTTTTGAAGACCCGTCTATCAAAAAGGTAAACGTTCATACTTCTAGCATGGTTGTCATTAATGTCACTACAATAGTCATATTGTGGATCCCCCACCGCCCCCCCCTGCTGCCTTTTTAGTTCATTGAATTGAAATATTACCCAATATTCCAAACCCACCTAATTCTACCTCATGGTCCCATGGAATGTACCTCTGATTCTCTGTGTATTTTTGTTTTTTTTTTTCTGTATGCAGCACTTTTTTGGAGCGTTTGTTTCCTTCTAATTGCATCTTTCTTTTCACATGGTTGTCAATTATGCCGCTGCCATAATCATGTTGTGGTTGCGGGCTTCTTATATTTTTTAGTCCGTTGAATAATGTTACCCATAGTTCATTGACTGAACTTATGTATCCGATACTGTTTTTTGTTGGCATTTTTATTTCCTTCTGATTGCATCTTTCTGTTAGCATGGCTGTCATTTACGTCGCTGGAGAAACAGTTGTGCTGTGGCCGGCTTTGTTTGTCAGTCCATTGAATTATATTATTATTCATATTACATGCCAACCTGACTCTTCCTCATTGTCCAGACCCATGGATTTAACCATATATATTTCAAAACTTTTTAAGTATTCTTCTAATATTGAGCCAACTGCTACCTCAAAGTTCAGCAGAAAATGCACGTTACTATATTATAATAACCGGTTTAAAAAAAAATTATAATAACCAATTTGAGCTTTATGAATTGAAGTGCCTAGTGGCACACATTTTTTGTCAGTGCTTCACTCAATGGTATTTCACCTTCTCTAGAAGAAACTAGAATGTTTGGAAAGTTCAGAACTGACAAATTCACTTGTCCTTTTTAGGTCTGGCACAACTATAGCTTTGATAACCATGTTTTGGAGAACTATGGATTTAAACTTTCTGGATTTCATGCTGACACTATGCATATGGCACGATTATGGGATTCCTCAAGGCGAACACAAGGTGGATATTCTCTCGAAGCACTTTCTGGTGATGCAAAGGTCATGTCTGGTGTGAAATTATGTTCTTCTGAGAAAGAGTTGATGGGTAAGATATCAATGAAGACCATTTTTGGAACGAAGAAGCTGAAAAAAGATGGGTCTGAAGGCAAGGTGGTCACCATGGCTCCTGTTGAAGAGTTACAAAGGAATAAACATAAACTATGGGTCTCGTATTCTGCCTTAGATGCAATAAGCACACTAAAGCTTTATGAGAGCTTGAAAAGCAAACTGTCAAAAATGCCATGGAAATTTAATGGCACTACAGTTTGTGGAAAAACCATGTTTGACTTCTATGAAGAATACTGGCGACCTTTTGGTGAGATTTTAGTTAAAATGGAAACTGAAGGGATGCTGGTAGATCGAGCATATCTTGCTGAGTTAGAGAAGGTGGCCAAAAGAGAGCAAGAAGTTGCTGTTAATAGATTCCGCAATTGGGCATCCAAGTATTGCCCCGATGCTAGGTATATGAATGTGGGAAGTGATATTCAGTTACGACAGCTCTTTTTTGGTGGCATACAGAACAGGTATGTTGTATATAATCATGCCTTCATTTTCTTAAGCTTTATTCCCATCCTTTTGTAAACAAGAATTTCATTAACAAAATAGCAGAACAATAGTAGCTCGAAACTCGCAAACAAACCTAAAACAACAGCTTAGATAGTATCAAAATGACACTGATATTTACTGGCATGGGAAATCTTATTGATGGCGATTTTATCGTTTGGTACTTTATAGTGTGTGCCTGAATTAAAATATTGATTTAATTTAGATTTTAGTCCGCTGCTAGATGTCTTTTTTTTTTTTTAAACATTCTGGATTCATTGCAGTCTACAGCTGGTCTCAGAATAATAGTCTTAAAGTTCTGTATCCTCCCGAAAGTCCTGTAATTGATTTCATATAAAAGCACATCATTTTTTAACTTGATATTGTAGTGCAATATGGCCTTCTAGGTGACGTAGCTTTTTAGGTTGTTCTGAAATATGCAATGTTAAATTTTAAAATGAGTGCTTATTGCAGTAAAAAGTCTTGTAGGAGTGGTCTGATTTTTGTGAGAACAATGTATACTAATATGTTAACTACAAAGCTGGCGTGCACTTAATGACTTTTTTCTCCCCACCCGTTCTCTTTAACTATCCCTTCCTAACGATATGTTTCTCTCTGTTTATCATTTTACATTCTTTTCACGTTGACATGTAATTAATTTTCTTCATGTTACCAAAGACCATGCATTGCACGGATAAAGAATCTCAAGTGGCAGAACTTATGGAACGCTAAATGGTTAAACTAAAATTGTGTATGCAAGACACTTTTTTCTTTAGAAAGAAGAAAAAGATTTGTAGTTGCGACAATGAACATTGTGATAACATTTTCTCCTTGTGCCACTCATTGAAATATTTCTGAGTTGGGTTTATCCGTGTACATTATTGAGTAGTGTATGTAGGAGCCAGGTTTCATATATATATATATATATATCCTAGAATTTGGAAGTCTTTCTTCATTTAGAGTCTTGGATAGATACTCTAGGTACTTCATGCTCCTGGTACCATTGAAAAGTTTTCATCACTGTATAATCCATTTGGTATTTGTAAGTCATGTTTTGAACGGATGCTAAAATATTATGTTAAATTGACCTTCTGCAAGATTTTACCGAAGTTGGGAATTTAATAGGAGGGAGAATCTTCCATGACTCCATGAAATTATGGGATAGAGCTCAAACAGTATTTTGTAGTTCATAAATGCAGAATTAATCACTTCTTATATGCTTTCATTTATTGATTTTAGTTTCATGCTTGACCCTCTGAAAGATTTTACCCAAGTTGGGGATTTAATAGGAGGGAGAATCTTCCATGACTCCATGAAATTATGTGAGTGCAAACAGTATTTTGTGGTTCATAACTGCAGAATTAATAAAATCTTTTATGCATTCATTTATTGGTTTTAGTTTCATGCTTTCCAATGTGTGCACAACATAAGCTGATATGATGCATGGATACAGCCTTGGAAGTTTCCATATCATGTACGTATCTGATATGGATACGGTCAGATACTCACCCGATACGTATGAAATAAACAATTTTGTGTATTAACATTAAAATATAAAAAATACTTATTGGACTCATTGGAAACTCAGGGATAATAGTACATGGATACACATCTCAAATTCTCTCAAGAAATCTGGCATTCCTTCTTACCAGAAAGTTGGACATATAGATAATTATTAACAATATACTAGATATGATAATATTATATATAAACCAATCAGTGCCCGGCTCAATACTTTTTCAATACAAATCATAATAGATAAATTCATAAATATTTATCATTTTAGAATTTGATTTAGTTATTTTTATGATGCTCATATTTATTTATATTATGCAATTTTTTTTATATGAATTATACATATATTCTTATTCTTATGTAACGTATTCTAAATGTGTCATATCCTAATTTTTCTGAAAATAGTGTCTGTGTGTATGTATCGTGTCATATTTAGTTTCCCATGTCCGTATCTGTGCAACATAGATAAGCTAAGTGTTCATATTTTCTGAGTTATGCTTAGGTACCAGGATACCTCTGAGTCTAACTTGGTTATTTCTTGTTGCAGAAACAACTGTGAAGAATGCCTTCCACATGAGAAGATTTTTAAAATTCCCAATATTGATAATGTGATTGAAGAAGGCAAGAAGGCCCCTGCAAAACTTCGCACTATTAAGCTGCATCAAATTGGTGTCAATTTGACAACTGAGATATTCACAGCATCTGGCTGGCCCTCGGTTAGCGGAGAAGCTTTGAAGGCTTTAGCTGGGAAGGTCTCTGCTGTCTATGATTTCAAAGATGTTGATAATGACTTGCTGTTAGATGATGCTGAAATTACTGTAACAGAGGATGTAGACACATCAGCTTATGGATCAGCTTTTGCAGCATTTGTAGACAGTGGTTATAGGGAGGAGGAAGGAAGGGAGGCTTGCCATGCCATTGCTGCTTTATGTGAAGTTTGCAGCATAGATTCCTTGATTTCCAACTTTATTCTCCCCTTGCAGGTGCTTTCTTCTGCCCTATCTACTACTATATACATATTGGTCATAATTATTATTAGTCCTACATGAGAACTGATAAAACGTAGTCCAACACTGAACGGATGTGTGGTTCTGTGTTAGTTGATAATTTATATGGGCCTCTCCAATTATTTCCAATCGAGTTTGAGCTGATGTTAGTGTACATTTTGTCCTCAGCTGTTCAGATGATAAATTAAGCTTTATTTGTTTCCAAGATCATCTTGAGTATGATGCTATTGTTGCTATAATTGCTATTATAGGCCAGATTAAATAAGGGCAATAATATCACCTTATTTTGCTTCATTTCCAAAAACTATCAGAATAAGATAATGATGCAATCGCAAAATCTGAAATTTTAAATTTGCTGAGCACCACCTATCTGCTATTCTCTGATTCCACATTTTAAGAAGTTAAGCAATGTATTATGTACAAATATCTTAGTCATATTAAGAGCTTCTTAGCATGGCCGTTGAAAAGGGGAACTGTTTCTTTTTGTGCCTCTTCTCATAACTAAAATTCTCTGCCTTTTTGTGTGGCATGGATTTTATGGTTACTTTCAGATTGTGTTTTTCTGTCTGGTTTGATTGAAATTAAAACCTACGGTTAGAAGAGTTCACACTGGGGACTGATTAAGGACAGATCCACTAAAGATTACTTGCTGCAATAGGAGATAACACTGTAACAGTCCCTTGTTGTTTCACCAAGTTTGATCCAGTAGTCTATTGATAGCAGACCCTAATCTGGCTTGGGTTTTCATTTTTGGTTACTTTTATGTTGTGTCTTCCTGTCTATTTTGAACGAAAATAAAACCTCCAAATAGTTGCGTCACACTTGGGAATCGACTAGGACAATGCCCCACAAATTTTCTGGATGGATTGAGGGGCAACTCTTCCTCCTGTCCAAATGATCAAGTTTACATAGATGCAATTACAATTCATTCTTTTAATTAATTATCTCGCATTAAAAAGAAATAAAAATAAATTATTATCTCCTCATTCTTGTGTTACTTTTGTTAGTTTAAATTATGAGAGTGTAATGACTTGTTCTTTTTTGGCTCAGGGAAGTAATGTGTCAGGCAAGAATGGGCGTGTTCATTGTTCACTAAACATCAACACTGAGACTGGGCGTCTATCAGCTAGGAGGCCTAATTTACAGGTTAGTTCTTGACTTTGGTAATGTTATAATTCACTTTTAATGAGGGCAATCTCATTATTTGGTAAATGATGTTTTCTACTGTGGTGTAGATGATAAAAACTCCGACAAATAACAATTTTGTCGTGATTACATTTGCAAAGTTAAACATTCTCTTAGTTGTTGTTGAATAAAACATGAATTCAATAGCCTACCATACATGCTTGCTTCTTAAACTCTGATTGGACTCCTGTAGACCTTTATTATTAATAAAGAGCGTCTTAACTTGTACTCACTGAATTCTAGTTCATGCACTGAAAGATTCCAATTCTCTGAGATGCAACTTAAAAGGGAGAGTATCTCCCTGGACAACCTTATCAGTTGAAGGCAGATTGTTCTTAAGTTTGTGCTGAATGGAAAAGAGCAGTTAGCAGTTTTTAAGATTGTATTTTATATTGGGAAATGGATCGAGAATTGTTGTTACTATGTTAATCTGTTTGGTGTATATTGGGTTATGCCAGTGAATGTTCAATTGTTTTGTAGTCGGAGTCTGGAGAGTAGCCTTGCTGTGCAATTGAGTCCTCTTTAGTAGAGTGGATTAGAATAACTTTTGAATGAAAGTTCACGTTTTTTCAGTTGAAATTGACAGTGTTGCGTACTCCTCATAGTTTGAATTGAGTGACTTAAATAACACAATATTGGATTTTGATTTGCACTAGATTTTGCATGTCACATAAACGACCTGTATGGTTTGTGTAGATGGGACATGTATACGGATATCAACTAACCCTTTTACTTGTGGGATTAGATTTTCTTCTGGTTTTGCATCTATTAGTAGTTATTACGTATTAGCATTTGTTCTCTTTCCAATACATTAGATATAAAACGGTACTAATAGATTCAATATTCTGTAAAACCAGAACCAACCTGCTCTGGAGAAGGATCGGTACAAGATCCGTCAAGCATTCGTAGCTGCACCTGGGAACTCCCTTGTTGTTGCTGATTATGGACAGGTATTTTCGTGAACTATACAAGGATATATGCACATCATGCATGTATAGAATTTCACGTGCTGATCAAAATGTCTTCAAATCTCAGCTGGAACTTAGGATTCTTGCACATCTGGCTAATTGTAAGAGCATGTTGGATGCCTTTAAAGCTGGTGGAGATTTCCATTCGAGGACTGCAATGAATATGTATCCCCATATCCGTGAAGCAGTTGAGAAAAAACAAGTACTTCTCGAGTGGGATCCACAACCTGGTGAAGATAAACCTCCAGTTCCATTACTGAAGGTAAAGTATGAGAAATTCTTCTATCAGATTTTTTTGGGGTTTGGGGTTAATCCTGATATCTGAGTGCTGGTATGTGGCAATAAAAGAGAACACAAAGGAATCAAGTGATTTTAACACTGTTGCAAACAGAATTCGTATATCTTTGAATGGTGGAATGTGTGGATAATATTTTCTAAGCCCTGGCACCTTGGGAATAAACTTAATGCTTCTGTTTTGAGGTGTTTTTATATTTTATACTCATTTCTTTTCAGGATGCCTTTGCTTCTGAAAGAAGGAAAGCTAAAATGCTTAACTTTTCCATTGCATACGGGAAAACTCCAGTTGGCCTTGCCCGGGATTGGAAGGTACCTTTTGTAGTACTTGGTCTTAAATAATCTGAAACTATTTCAATCAAACTTAGATTGATCTGTCTTTTCTCTATCAGGTTTCTGTAAAGGAAGCCGAGGAAACAGTCAATCTCTGGTATAAAGAAAGACAAGAAGTCCTTGCTTGGCAACAATTGCGTAAAATAGAAGCCATCCAAGATGGATGTGTTCACACATTACTAGGTCGGGCCCGTCGATTTCCATCAACTCTTCGCACTACTCGTGCTCATAGAAATCACATTGAGCGGGCTGCGATCAATACCCCAGTGCAGGTGCGCTCTCTATATTTCTCTACATGCATGCACACATAGATGTACATATTCTGAATTTCGGTGATGGTGTGACAGGGTAGCGCTGCTGATGTTGCCATGTGTGCCATGATACAAATATCAGAAAATCCTCGTTTGGAGGAGCTAGGATGGAAGCTGATTTTACAGGTTAATTTATTGTCTAACCCTTGAAACCAACCAAACCCTAGTATATAGATAGACTGGAAATGACATATCTGTTGAAACAGGTCCATGATGAAGTGATACTGGAAGGGCCAACAGAGTCGGCTGAGATTGCCAAAGACATAGTTGTGGATTGCATGTCGAAACCATTCAAGGGCGAGAATATTCTTAAAGTTGACCTTGCTGTTGATGCCAAGTGTGCTGGGAACTGGTATGCTGCCAAGTAGAGGATAGATATTTGGTTGGAAGGAAACGAACACAGTTTTGTCAAACAGTAAAGCAAGCATAGCATTTGAAGGATGCAGAGTTATGTGCCCCAACAGATCATCTATCTGCATTTTTGGTATTCAAGGCAGTTAAGTGAGTGATGTTCCAAGTACATCATCTGTTATGTTCCAAGTTTGCTTGCAGAGGAGCAAGTTGGTATTGTGTAGCTAATTCTATTAAAGCTAAGGTGAGGGCACATTAGAGAAAGTGTATATAGGAAGATTTTTACTATTTCTAATGATTCACTCGTTTTTGCTACTTTCTTTGGGTTAAGTTTGTAGGGTGATTTATATATATATATATATATATATATATATATATATATATATAAAAAATCTCTACTAGTGATAGTGGTACTATGGGGTAATGCACATGTGTACTTGTAAAAAACAGTTTTGGACTAAATCAGAAGGTTTTTAATGTTCTTTGGATTAAATTGAAACAAATAAAAGATTAAATGAAAATGGTGCATGTAATCCACCACCCCCGGGCGTAAGAGTTTATAATGATGCTACCTAAAAAGTATCAAGACGACAAATAAAAATGTGACACTTGGAATATGAGTGATGTGTCAATTCATTTCCGAATATCAAACACCTCAACATATGGAGATTTTGAAAGCCTGCTAAAGGCGAGTGGGAGGAGGCATCTCCCTTGCTCGAACCAGAACTCCAATACCCGAATTGTATCACATCACCAATAACCAACATGATGCAATTCCAATTAGTTTTTGTAACAATCCAACTCAAAAAACCAACTTCAAAACATCTAAATATTTACTTGGAAATGAAGATCAGCTTCGATTTGACAATCAATCAAATACAATAATGATTACCAAAAGGGTATTTCAACTAATATTATCTGCTAACAATTTGTTGCTTGCTCCATTGAACATCTTGTTGAACTTCTGTTAAATACAGGACATAACGTATAAGCTGAACAACAAAAAGTCTGCAAACGTAACGTTTACTATTGCAGCAGGCTATTCCCCTGGGTGTTGCAGATTGATTTCCCACGCTGATGCTAATTGCAACAAGAGCTGGTCAGGCATTGTACCTTCCCACTCCTCGGGCAAGTCCACTGTTGATGAAGCTTCATGCAGATTTAACAAAAGCTCCTTCTTCGCCTCCATGGGAATGCCCAACACGTCAGGTCCATTTTCCAGCACTATATCTACCAACTGAATAAGATAAAGCAAATGAAACATAAAGTATACAACTAAAATCAGTATCAGTTTGGTACAACACTTGCATAAATAAAATCTTCAATAGTAGAAGAAAGGAGGAAAAAAAAAGTTACAACTAAATTCTGTGAACATGAATGTTGATCAAACTATAGTTCACAGCATCCAACAGAAATAGGTCGGTTTCGTCCACAAAAGTTCATTTTTTCAAAATATGAAACCACACTTATGTTCCCATCAGAAAATAGTATGAAATCAAGTCAAATATTAAAAAAATGAGAGACTAGAGCTCAAAGTTATGTTTTTTTTTTTTTTTCAAAACCTTTTCAAATCTGATCCGAAAAATAGTCATTTTGGTCCACAAAAATTCATTTTCTTTCAAATCTGAAGTCCTGATTAAATTTGTCACGAAAAATCACACGAAATCAAGTAGAAACCATCAACATCGGACATTGGTGCTCAAAGTTATGAATTTTTCTTCTTCTTTTTATTTTTTTATTTTTTTATTTTTATCTTATAGGTTTCAATGGCACTGTGAAATAAAGGGCAAAATAGTCATTTAGAGCACAAAGTTAACGGCTTTAATTATTGTGTTAATGTTAACGGATTGCACTTTAGCTAATATCACAGGGAATATATCTGTAATTACCCCTTATTGGTATGTATTATTGTTGCTTATCAGGATATGCCTATAGTTCTGATTCTTGCAAGCATCCTCTAGTTCCTGGAATTAGCATTTACCTTTCTACTAGGTTGAGGTAAGAATCTATAGTATCATCCTATAGGGAGGGTTAATGAAGAGTATAAACATAATTTAACAAGTATTAAAAGTCAGAGACAAGTAAAATTATATTCAACTGTACTGGAAGTATAAATAATATTTATTTTTGTGGTGCATCATAAAGTTAACATGAAGGCCTTAAAAGAATGCTCACAAAATTCCTCCGATCAATATATTTATCGTAGTACAAGCTCGAGCTAGACTAAACAGTTATTTCTGAATCATACTTCATAATGTGGGAAAATATTTTACCTTGTAGTTTTTAAATAACTTATTTTTTTTTTTTAAGGTAAAATAACTGTAAATCTTAATCTCACTAAAGTTGGTGCTGACACACCAGCAACTCCAATGTATGGTTTACTGTGCGATTCTATTGTTATAGTATTCTTTGTATAGCTATCTATTTCAAGATATTCGGATTTAGATATTAACAGCAGGGTTTTCTTATTTTTTTTTTTTTTTTCCTTGAAAGTTTTCTAAAAGAACCTCTTTACATATGATAACCCCAACTGTAAAAGAAACGTGTGCACAAATAATTCCCTTAGATCAGTCATCACACTTTCTTAATAGTATCTTCTCATCTGGCCAGTTAGGAAACACAATTAAGATGAAGCAGCTAAGAGAGGAATTGAAGATTGAGAATTAGCCGTACCTGTTGAATCCAGGATAAACAGATATCAATGAGGTTCTGGTCTAGAAGAAATTGCCCAACAGCATGAAAGACCTCACTTGCTACCTCATTTGAGAGTTGGTCAACAACTGGACCTGTTCTGTCCATTAGCTTCACAAGCAAGACATCATCCCCTGTGGACAAAACTTCAGCATAAGCTGAATCCATATCACCAACATGAAGGGCGTCCATTGCATTGCTCCAAGAGGTCCAGACTGGGTCTCGTTCTTGTCCAACATTATCATCACCCATTGCTTCAGCAGTCATTTTGGGGATAGCTACTCTTGCAGTCCGTACTGTTCCACCATCTTCCCCAGCCACCCGAATCGCTTCTAATGTAGCTTCGTCTTTTGAAGCTTGCCACACACTTCTTGCAGAAGGACCTTCCCCAAGCCTAACAGGTCCAGCACCTTTATCCCAACCTCTCCTGTTGCCTAAATGATCGTTATCATGTTCTGATTTGGGTGACCTGCCATCCATTGAACCACCCCCTGAAGGTTTCCTTGAACCAAGTAGCCCATTTCTAGAGGCACCATATTCGGGAAAATCCCAAGCCTCGGAGATGTCAGACCTCCAAGTAGGCCCCCTTCCCCTCATGCCTGAAGGGATTCCATCAGATTGGGCAAATCTTTCTCCATATGAGATCCGTCCGTCACCACCCCTTCCAAACCTGGTACCGGTGGAGTAATCAGCAAAATTATTATACTTTCCTAAAGGCCTATTAGAAGATCCGTCGAACCCCATAGCAAAATTACCACCTCTCCTGCCAGATGATATTGACAAATCGCGGGCCATGTCCTCAACAACTCGTTCAAGCCCCCTTACTCTGTTTTCTAGTGTTATCATGCTATCATGAGAACCACCCATGAAATCCTGCAGCATAAGAAACTTCATCATATGAATTATGAAAAATTATATGTAAAATATTTTCCTTAGTGCGGTATACAGAAAGTACCTGCAGCATGTTCATGAGATGAGCTTGTTGTCTCTCCAGTTGCAGTAACTGCCTTTGGATAGCCAACCAGTTTCCCTTGTTATTGATTGAGGATCCATCAGGTTGACTATCAACTTTGGAGAAGCCACCATGATTACTAGATGACTCCCTTTGGTTTATATCTAACCTGCCATCATCCGATGCTCTTGTTCTCAAGTCTTTTCCATTGGCTCTCTCAATGTTACGATACTTCAAATTTAAGGATCCATGAGGATCATCTGCCTGGCAGTTTCCCAAGAGATTTGGCCTTCCCCTTGGGTCTGTGTAATTTGTTTCAGTTTCTTCCCCATTGTTTGAGTTGGAAAAATTGATACATTTACGAGGAAGAACCACTTCCACTGGCAAATCATCAGAACCCCTTGTTTGAAGTTTATGGAAGAACTCGGGATTTAGTTCTTTGTCAGATAAGGCTGGTGGTTTCTTCTTCAATATTACAACTGCTTTATCTGAAATGCTGCCAACATTGGTTTTAGAAACCGAATCTGATGAAGGGGAAGAACCATCGGATGGATCCTTTAATGGGGTGTCTGTTCTTCTCCCACTTGGATCATTCTTGTCTGACAACTCTGCTGATTTAGGATTTTCGCCATCTGAAATATCGAGCACAAAGAAAATGACCGTGATTAGGTTTCTTTGGCACCTGAACCATGACACGAAGGATCATTTTAAAGCATAAAACGCTCCTTATATATTTACCATGAGATGAAGCTTTCTGGTCATCTGAAGCTCCTTCTTCTCCTTTTCCAGCAATCTTCTTCCATGACAACAAGGCCTCTGTCATGCTATCTCTGGCAGGTTTTATCTGTAAAAACAATAGATCATGAATTCATGATTACTTTTGCCTCTTGGAGTATATCAATTGATTTTGAATGTAACCTTTTGAGCTGGGTTAAGCTTAAATGCTTAAGCCTACAGTATCCAGGCTCCAGGGTTCATCGAATCTGCCCAATTTTTTTTATTTTGTTTTTTTATTTTTATAATCTA
>JAYMTE010001891.1:0-12260 GCA_036897545.1 Pelargonium fulgidum
TGTGGCATGTTTGGTAGGGGGGGTGAAAAGGAGGATGGATGGATTTGGGTTGAATCTTTTCATTCATTAATGCTTTCAGGCCCATAAAAATCACATCCCCCCAAATGGGAAGTATGTAAGGAAAACTTGAACTCACCAAAATCGACATTTATTTATTATTGTCTAGCGACATTTAAATATAATAACTCACCAACCATCCGTTCCTCAAAATATTTATCAGTTGACCAATGGATGGACTTCTCCATCGTTTCTCCCATCCAACCACATTACCAAATGAAGCCTTAACGGAACTATATTGCATCATGAATTGAACCCCATTAAAAGTTGATTACTAAACTTTTAAACTGAGAATCCCACACCAAAATAGAGAAAAGTGAAAAGGAAGACGAAAGACTAGCACTACCAGAAATATACTTCACTAGGGATTACATAGACAAAAAATCATATTAAGAAAGACATAAATGTGCAAGTACATACTTGAAAAGCTAAAGCTTAACTTTGCATTTCATCTTAACGGCATCTCTTTAGAAGAAATAAAAGCATTATACATGCAAATGCTTCAACAACTTAATATCAGTATCCTTATCTGGCCACTTATATGGCACCACATAATTAAGCTAAGGATATGCCAAATTTTAAGAGCTTGGTTATTGTAAAGTTAAATTAACACAAAAAGATACCTGATACACAGCCTCAACCACAATATATCGGCGCAGCTTCTTAGCACGCTTGTTTTCTGCAGTAACTTTTTCCAAAGTACTTCGAAGAGATTCCATATCATTGTGTTTAAAGTACACAATGGTGCTTCTAGAAAGATAAAGTCCATTTTGTATGCCCCAATGAACTCCTTCATCCCTGGAAATGAAAGGAAAAAGTTTTTACGAATTCCATGTGAGGTTTTTCAAAGAAAAGCAGTAGATATAAAAGCTAAAGGCCCAAAGCTAGAACATGTCAAGCAAATACGCCTAAAAATGTTACAATGACTAGATATACCATTTACCCTCGAGCTGCTATGAGATTTTGAAAATGTTGAATATAAAGCATTAGGTAATATTTAAGAGACTAAATATTACACAACGCTATTACTACAATTTCTTAAGTAACTTTTAGCTCTACTTCTTACTTTAAACATCAGAGGAGAATGAAGTGCCAACTGTACATGATCAAACTATACTATATCCTTCTGCATCAAGGCAACAGCAAGAATAAAACTTCATATTATATAACATGGAATCGGGAATAAAGGTTAGTGCTATCCATTTCCTTCCTTCACTACAATAATTTTACCTTAGATAACGGTGGATCAAGAGGAAGAACCATCAAATTTCCATTTTTTATGTTTTGTAACACAAATTAGGAACTTTAGTTTTAAGACGTGTTAATAGCTAAAATATGACAGATCAATTAATAATCTGGAACATATTGCCCCAGTTACTTGCTTTTGTCAGAAAAACACAAAAAAAAAGTCTTACTAAATTGATTTGAAAGGATGGTGGAACGGCTTCATGGGCACCTACAATTTATCTGCTAAGATTATACGAACAAAGTTATGTTATGTGAAAAGAAAATCAGGTGTATGCATACTTACACAACAATAACGTCTCCCTTCTTGCAAAATGCTGGAATTGCACTGAACATTGTGGAAAGACCATAGGAGTAGAGAATGGAATCTGGGGTTCCCAAAAACTTCGCAATTCTGGCCTCACAATCAAGGTGTACATCTAATGAAAGAAAATTATAGTGTGGTTCTTCTACATGAAACAAAAGCTTTAACCTCAATCAACTCAAAGTTAGCTAAAAAAATAAATTTACCAATTGTTCCATAGAAACCACGAGGACCACAAGAACCGACGCCATATTTCTCCAATGCAGACGTACATGACTCCTATGAAAGAACATTAACAAATGGTGTTATTAAGTCAATCCATTATCATGAAAGTAAAACCAATTACTAGTATGTGTTGCTTTACAAGTAATTTCTCATGTCCTAAAAATCCAAGATAATTAGCGGAAGTGAAGTTCACAACTTCTTTGCCGTTGATTACTGCATGAGGTCCTGCAGCACTGCATAAATTGCAAATCATGAGTAGGTACACTTCAGGCAAACAACAAAATCATTCGGATTAAACTTAGAAACATAATGTTTTCGATCATAATATTACATTTTAGAGGTTCCGATCCTTTTCTTTCCAAGTATAATAGGTGTTTACAAGGGACTTTTTACGGTTATTTTTCTTAGATAACCAGGTAGTCAGGTATCATAAGTTTTGGCCATTTTGTTTCCCAATGGAACAGTAGATGGCAAAACGACTAATACAAATATATGTGTGACTAGATTCACCTTTCTAATACTGGAGGCTCACTTTGCATCTCTTCTGTAATAGGAGGAATAAGTGGTTCTGGCTGCCATTCATCACACAGCTCATCTATTTCCTACAACATCACGGACTCAAGAAAGTAAGGCTAAGACAACATAACGTAAAAATTGTAGAACAATTCAATAATACTGCATAAGATATGGCGAAAATATAAGAAAACTAAAAATCCTATTTAACAAGAGGAAGCATTGACATTAGAGGTGATATTGAGACCTTCTCCGTTAATGGACGTTTCGGCGGCTTGTAACTTTTCTGAGTGAGCAGATAGAGGATGGCAACGAAAAGAAGAGCCTCCACAAATAAATGCCCTTTCGACCAAACAAACAAGCAAAAAAACATAAGATTCTCATCCAATATACACTTATCATGAGACAGGAAATTACAGAAATATGCACATTTCTAAGAGGTCTTCGAGAGTGTACCGCCAATAGGAACTCCGAAAACTACTGCTCGAGCAGAGGAAGCATCCAATGCCAAAGTAATTCGATCTAGAGTGGCGTTTACCATGTTCAAAACAGTTGATGCCAATGTACTCAGTGTCTCAATTTGGTCAGCAAAACTAGCTGTACCCATCTCTCTAAATACTCAATGTCAAATCCAAACTCGCATTGACTTCACTGCATCCAAGAAAAGATACCATTTTTAAAATACCATTCACGTTATTAATCAAAACCCATCATCGTATAACCCACAAAACATCGAAATTGCAACACAAAACAGAAAAGTTATCAAATACATCAATCAGGCATGAACTAGAGTTAGAAGCAAAAAACAGAGTCGGCGAATCGAAACGACACGAACCAGTTTCGGAGCTAGCAGAATTGAGAGATGAAGGGAAGAGGATTGATTGGGAGAGCAAGATCTGATTGGGAATTGTGAGAGACAGAGTAAGGGTTGGAGTTTTTGAGTTCGTGTAAAAGTCTGGTCACATGGAGGAGACGAGAGATTGCACATCCTGGTTTGGCTGGAGTTTCACAGGATTCTAATTTCCAAATGAATCTTAGCCGTTAATGTTAGTAATATTTCAAATCGGAAGGCCCTGACCCTTCAACTTTTAAACTCAAATTGATCTACTATGGACATGTCTACGGAGGTTTTCACTGTTCACACGGTTCGGTATAGAACCGAAAATTTAGGAATTTTTTAAGATCGAAGACCGGTTCGATTCGGTTCAGTTTTATTTTTAAAAATATATTCTATGAGTAATTACATATATTTTTACTTTTATGTTAATATAGTTTATTATTGTTAACTCTATTCACTTTAATTATAATTATTTATATTTTTTCTTTAACTATTTTTAAAATTTTGAAATTGAAACTAATCCATTCGTTTTGTTTGTGGTCTGAACATTCAAAAATCGATCTGGTCAGATCTTTGGACCGACTATAATTAATTCAGGCTTTGGTACATATTTTTGAAAAATTCGATCTCGGTCTAATATGGGACCGTGGCCCAACCTAACTCAACCAATGATTTCAATGCTCACATACCTTCTATACAGATAACTATTATTTTTAGAGTTTCGGATGATTTAGATATAAAATATATATTGATGATACATTAGAGTGTGGACACTGACAGTAGTGGAAGAGGTCATCGACTTTTGGTGTCCAATGCTTAGGACAAAAGAGTGGAATACGAGTGGCATTCATTGATATGGTTGAGAAGTAAGAAACTCCCGGTGGTGAATGATAAAAAAGTGGCTTATGAGATAATTTTCTATAGATAATTTTTTAATATGATTCAAAATTTACTAGTATGATGGAAGACGTGAAACAATGAGGGCTAGCAAAAACAAAGTGTCCATTAGGGCTTTGAAAAGTGGGAGTCTACCATAACTATAAGCAATGAATTTTTGAAAATGATGGAATATGTGAGCTATTTGGCGATTAAGAATAAGATCTTGCAGGACATGTTGTTGGTGTGAATGATGTTCCCTTTCAAATTAAAGGATCCCAAAGAAAATTTTGAGGTTGCTATTGAGTTGAATCTATGAGACTCAACGAGAATTTCAAAACGATAGGCAAATAAGGTGGTTGCACTTCATGAAACATTAGATTGAATATTATGAATTTTCAAACTTCAGGTGGAAGATTGTTGGAATTTGGAGTATGATCCTAGGGTGAGTTTTTCTAATGTAATAGAAAAACTGTATTTGTCTCCTATAAATACCTCTAATCATGCAATTGTGAGAGAATTACAATAAGTAATAACTAAGTGAAAGCAAAATACAAAGAGACAAAAGTGTCATTTTTTCATTTGTGTAAAATTTAGATAGATTTAAAATATTCGCTCTCTTGGTAGTGAACATTTGCACTCGAATTGTTGACAATTCTAATAAAAGTAAAGTACAACTCATGCGCATAAACAAGTTACCAAACCACGTATACATGTGTGTGTTTGAGTTAATGTATTGTTTTTATTCTTATTGAATTAACAATTCTAAAGTAAATGTTTTCGCAAAGTGAAGTAAGAAATTAGGTTTTCCGCCGTAGTAACTTCAACATGTTCGTTTCCCCGGTAAATATAAGTTTGGTTTCTGAATCTTTACACTACTATAGGTCAGTATTGAGGAACCAAAACCAATAACCCAATACGTAAGCATAAATAATTAGTCAACGCAACAAGAACAATTGAGATTACTTAAGAAAAAGATATCCAACAAACCACATCATTCATGACAACAAAACAAATTTTTGACATAGTTATCAAATCCAAAACATAACTGAAAAAAGCACAGGTATCTTGAGATAACCTTGTACTTGAAATGGCAAAATCACCCGAAAGTGCGAGGCTACTCAGGAACCCCATGGTTTAAACCGAAAAAAGAAATGACAAAATCTTGCACAATTGCAGCATGCATAGGCTTAGCCAAGCAAAAGCAATAGCAAAATGGGAATGGGGATATATGGATGGATGTTAATTGAAAACAGAATAGACAAAGAACTCTGTTTTTCTCATTGCAAAAATGAGTATAAAAGGCAAGACTATCCTGTATAAAAAGACCAGGATCTAGCTCCTCCTCCATTCTCTTGTTCTCTGTGCTTCTTCTTGATTTGAGAGTCTTGTTCTAACACCTGTTTGTGAGGCCTACCCAACATCCCATATCAAGATGGCTGTACAGTACAGACTACTAGACACCAACCCCTAAATTACTACCAGAAAATTGCCCAAAACCAAACCACACCAAATGACAAACCATGATCCTACTGCATAATTTACACAATCTTCAAATGTGCACGCCATTGCCATTGCCATTACCACTGATGTGAACATGGTTCTGAGACCCGTTTGCAGAGCAAGCTGCTGTCCCGTTTTGGTATAGCTTCATGGTAGAGATGTCATTGCTGATTTGATTAGGTTTATATGCTTGCCTCTGTCTCACTGACCTTTGTAAGATAGATTCCAACTGTCCGCAGGATGCTGCGATAAGCCCTGCATTTGATAATATATAATGTCGGTCAGAGAATAGTATGACTTGTTTACTAATAACTGAGCCTAAGTAGACATTATTAACAGAGAATCGAACTTTTACAGAAGTGGAAGTTAACAATTCATGTGACAGAGAAGATAGAGGAAATAACATTGACTCCATTGCACGATTTAAGAGAGTAAATTTAATACCTAAGAATAAAGCAGATGGTTTTCCTGGTCTTGATTTGAATTCAGGATGGAACTGAGCTCCGATGAAGTAGGGATGATCAGGAAGTTCAACAATCTGTGCCGTCAAAAATTCCAAATATTAACAAGAAATCACAAGGTCGGAAATTTTGTGGCTTATAAGTTCCTAATTCCCTTAGAAAAAATAGAGAAAACCCTTTAAAAGTCAACAATTGAAAGTACCTCCATACGCTGACCGGTTTCATCCATGCCAGTGAAAGAGAGACCAGCACTTTCAAGGCGTGCCACCATATCAGGATTAACCTGAATTAAATCAAATTAGGCTTCTAACTAAAATAGCTTGATACGTGAACATAATGAATATATAGATGCTGCATACCTCATATCTATGTCTGTGTCTTTCATCAACAAAGCTTCTATTTCCATATCTAAGAGACCACAGATTTGCCAGGGTTAGCCAATATGAGTCATCTTCGTTCAACATATCAGTGGATAAGTAGTTCTTATGCATATCAACATAAATGGATAATTAGACTAGTCAATACTTACAGTTTTGACGATTTGCAGTCCTTTACTTGGAAATATGTCCTCCTTGATCCAAGACGCATCGTGCCTCCCATATGGGTTGTTGAGCCCTGCAAACATGGTGCACAAATTAGAACATGTAGGAAACCCATATTAATATTTTTCCTTGCACTGTAGCAACAGAACTAAAAGATCATAGAATATATACCTCCGGCATAAATATAACACAGGGAGTCTGAGTATCGGGATCAAATTCAGTGCTGTTCGCATCTTGTAAACCAACAACTGAACGTGCATACTCAATAACAGCAAGTTGCATCCCTAGACAAATACCAAGGAATGGAACACTGTTTTCTCGGGCATACTTGGTTGCAAGAATTTTCCCTTGTACCCCTCTGTCACCAAACCCTCCAGGAACAAGAATTCCATCTGCACCCTGAAAATAAAACAAGTCAGAGGGCTACTAGACTATTGAAGCACAACTGAGAAGGCACTACTAGTTTGATACAAAAGCTAACCATAGGAAAATACAAACCTTTAACAATATCCATGCAGCCTTATAAGCTTCAGGATTCTGTAGGTACAGTATTTTTGTCAAGTTGTGCAATGGAGTGATATAAATATCCTATATTAGGACTAAAAGTCTAAAATTTATACTTGCCTGTTTAGCTGTTGTATCTTCAAGGTCACAGGATGGAACCCAATCCACAAAAAGTTTCTTACCACAAGCAACAGAAGAATGCAAAAGAGCCTGTAGAGAGCAGAGTAGGTTATGTACCCAACAATTACATAATACAATGCCATCTACATTTGAGCTATATGCAAGCAATTATAAACTTGCAAAACCATATCAACCAAGATGACCAAGAGAGGCTGAGCTTGCAAACTTTCATATTACAGGCAACAAGACAAGGTACCATATAGATCCAAAATTCCATTAAAGACTACCACATTAGAAACTTCACTCAAAGCAAAATAGTATAAATTTAGCTACCCTCAAGACCTTTTTCTTTTCTTTTCTTTTCTTGCTTTATATAGCCTGCGCAAAGCTTCCTGTCTTCTGAGATTCCTGGCTGTCCATGTCCAAAGTTAGGAATGGAGATGGAATGTCTACAACGCAACCTAACTCTAAGAGCCAAGTATTTGAGCTCGTTTCAATTTCACAACTTAGATAGAGGCCTAGAATTTTCTATCCGCCAACCCTCTCTGTGTAAAACTACTTCTAAGTTCTAATAGTGGTACCAAACATCAAATAACACGAATATGACTTATTCCAAATACTGCCTCTGAACCAATCAAGGAAGCACAAAAGGAATGTAAAATCGCTGTAAAGAAGCTAATTAACAGGCAATATATGAAACTCTCGTGCTGAAGGTTGAACTAAACCCTCCTAATTAAAGTGTCCAACTATAGCTGAGTAGTGTCATAAATTAGATGTTGATTGTGGTTTATTGATGTCTAGGACTGCCATGAGAAGAATGTATAATGTAAGGCTACGAATGCTGGAGGACAATTACAAGGGATTGCATTTAAGAGCATGTAAAATTCATGTGAAAAGATAATTTAAGTGCACCTCCAACACAGAGAGGTAGGAATCTGTAAGGCCTGTGTACTTCCCAACCATGGCAATTCTGACCTGT
Organism: Pelargonium fulgidum; assembly: GCA_036897545.1. Lineage (NCBI taxonomy): Eukaryota > Viridiplantae > Streptophyta > Magnoliopsida > Geraniales > Geraniaceae > Pelargonium > Pelargonium fulgidum. Next base: position 8,168 of record JAYMTE010001891.1, read on the forward strand.
AAAGCAATTACAGTGTAAAGATAAGAATTCTGCTGTAAACATAATCAAAACTAGATTGAGTTCTCAAGAAATGCAAGGGACCCCACTGGCTCACGCAGCATGTCACTCATTTCAGCCCTCTGACTCCATTCCATTAATGCAGGCGCTTTGGCAACACTGCATGTTAGGAAACATAATTGCATTAAAAAATTGTGAAATCAAAATATGATGTCATAGACAGTGTGTTATACACGGCCGCAAAATAAAAAGGCACCAAAAAGTTATGAGAACTGGGTTTATCAGACTGACCCTTTAAGGTTTAAGGCTTTCCAAATTGCTTCATGGGCCTTCTGATCCTAATTGAGCAGAAGAAAAGGATATCCTAGTTGTAAGAATTATACTAACCACAATTTAAAACAATAGTCACAGTTGTTACCAGACTACTTACTCTTAAAAGCAGAGGGATATGCCAGATGTTGGGAACATCATAGAGAGTAATGATATTTTCATCCTGGATAAAATGTGGTTTAAAATTTTAATAAGCAGAAAAATAGATGTTTCAAATACTATGCACACAGAAAAGTTTATGTTCTGACCGAGACATGGCAAAATTGTGAGATCTTCTTTTTCACGTTCTCGTCAAGTACCTATAAAACACCACCAAATTTAGAGCTCATCCCAAAGGCAACAGGAGGGGGAGAGAGAGAGAGAGAGAGAGAGAGAGAGACCGTTGTGCTACGACAAGCTAAGATGTCTGGTGTCAACCCCAGGCTTCTCAGTCCACGAACGCTGTGCTGGGTGGGTTTTGTTTTCTGAAAATGGTAAACATTTATAACAATTTTCAATAGAATAACCAATTTAAGAAAAAAAAAAAGGTGAATAGAGTTGCTTCACCATCTTTAAGTTTAAGAAATGAAATGGCATACAAGTTCTAATAAGTTTACCTGTTCGCCAACAACATTCAAGATGGGCACAAGGCTGACATGAATCAAACAGAAGTTGCCAGAACCTGAAATGAGAGCAGTAAACATAAATCATTTAATATAATGTCTGAAAACCGGAGTATAAATCTGTGTCACGCAAAGTTGCAACCAGAGTAACATTCTTACCAACACGGTATGAGAATTGCCCAAGAGCCTCAATAAATGGCATGGATTCAATGTCTCCTGCATTCATAAAAGTCTTCTTTAATCACTTAACTTGAAAAAGAGCGAGAATCGGCTCATGGTGCAACAGACATCAAGAACATTGTAGCTGAGATTTTAAGATTACCTATTGTTCCACCCAATTCTATGACACAAACATCAGCTGGACCTGCCTGTCCATCCACTGGGGTCATCGCCACACATTCAATCCACTCTTGGATGGCATCTGTAATATGAGGGACAACCTACAGATAAAAAGAATAAAGGAAACAGGGATCACATGTCAACACATTTAAAAGGAAATCGTGAAAATTACAGAATGGATTTAGAAGTAGAGCATCACCTGCACAGTTTTTCCCAGATAATCTCCCCTTCTCTCCTTATCAATAACATGCTGTCACAAAGCAAGGAAAAATAATCAGTCACTTCAGCTGCTAAGCATTTCTCGTCACCTTTGACATATGATACATACAGATAAATAAATGTGTATAAAAAGATACAGTTTGACCCTTAATTCATTACCTGGTATATCTTCCCAGTAGTGATATTATTATCGCGGGTTAACTTGACATCAAGGAACCTCTCATAGTTTCCAAGGTCCAGGTCCACCTTATATTTACAAACAAAATCCGAGGAAATTTATTCAGTCAAGGTCTATTTCAATCAATTCTTTACCTCTTGTGACTTGACAATGTAATAGGAAAGAGATAATTGCAACAATATTCATCTGGAAAGACGCTACCTTGAAAACAAATCTTGTTTAAATAGACAATCAACATACACCTAATACGATGAAAATTTCAGTACCTCACCACCATCATCCAAGACAAACACCTCACCATGCTCAAAGGGAGACATGGTCCCCGCATCAGTGTTTAAGTAAGGATCTGATCCATAAAATAAACTGTGAGATAGAACCTTTATATCAAGCCTTGAATACAAAGAATCAGAGATCATCTACATCCAAACAAGAAAATGCAGACAAAGAATAACAAAAGGCAAAAACTTTTACTAATGAAATGTTCATCCATTGCATTTTAGAGAAGAATTTAATTCTTCTCAATAAAGAGAGGGAAATAGATTAGAATTTCAAGAAATATGAGAACTGACTCAACATAAAATTAAATTCACAAGAAAACGTATAAATTTAAGCAATTACAACATCAAACCAACCAATCCAGCTTAAAAAACAATAATAAAATTTGAAAAATCCCAGAGTGAGTAAAAAGATCTCACAATAAGTTCACATGAGACAAATCTTCTCATGGATAAGTGTTGATTAAAGAACAAATACAATCCAATACCCAATAGAAGCAAAATAATAAAAACACATTGCATCACTAACAGTTTCGTTTTTCCAATTCCAAAGAATGTTGTAAAAAATCAAACCTTTAGCCCAAAAAATAAAACTCCAAACAGCAATGAAACTAAAGCAGATATTTGGGGAAGAAAAATCAGAACTTTTAGGTGTTTGTTTGCTGAAAAACTAGAAGCTAAATGAAGAAGAAATAGAGCAGAGACCTATTTTGATTGCAGTGACACGGAGGCCACAGGCCTTGAGTAGCACGCCAATACTACTTGCAGTGACTCCCTTACCGAGCCCACTAACAACACCTCCAGTCACCAAAACGTACTTCATTTTGTTCTCTCCCCTGTTTCAGCTTCAGATTATGATCCAATAGCCATTACAAAACGAAAAAACCAACCCAGAATAGCATATGGTGTCACACAGACATTAACACAAACACGTAACCTACCCTCGTGAACTCGGAACAGAACAGAGCAGAGGCGACAGGGCAATATGGCGAATCTGGCGCCTGGGTATTTGAGCTTACTGAACTGCAGAGTGCCGTTAAAAGAGCGATTGGTGGCAGAGAAAATGTAGCGAGAAAACAGAGAAGCAGAGGCAATAAAGTGTGTTTGAAGAAGAGAAAATCAAGGAAGGAGAGATATGGTGAAGGAAGCAATGGCGGCTTTATATAATGACACAAAAGCTACAATCCTTAAACGCATCTCAGAGTAAATTTTAGGTAAAACCACAAAACAAATATATTTATATATAATAATAATAATAATTAAATAAAAACAATACATAAAACGCCTGTAGCTGTAGGTGGAAGAAGAAGAAGTGGCCTTACTTTTTGTCTCGTTTGGGTACCGTTTTTGACCCGATTTCAATTCCTAATTTTTATTTAACTCAAATAATCTTTTAGCTTTGGTCAGTATAAATTTGTTCATAGACTTTTAAATATAAACCAAAATTATCTTTGTTACTAAAGTTTATATCAAAAGTTCACAGCTTAAAATAATCAAGCTTTCAAACTTTAAAAAAAAAATTAGAAGATAAATTAAGACCAAACACAAAAATTAGTAGACTATTTTAAGTTAAAAAATAATCAAAAACTAAATTTAGTCCAAACGCAAAAGTTCATAATTGAATTAAATCTTTTATTTTTTTATATGTTTTTTTAGAGATTTATTATTGATATTATGTTTTTTTTAATGAATAGTTATTAGGTTAATTAATCATTCGAGTAATAATAATTACTATAATAGAAAATAATTATTTGAAATGTAGTGATGAGGTTATTGGGTTTGCAAGTTTGACCATGGTGTAAGCAGGATGTATAATTATGGGAGATAATCAATGAGAGACATTAGCTTAAGTTGGAAGTTGGTGGTGGACCAACCCAATCAGTTATTTCGGTTGGTTGAGATAGGATTGCAGACAATGACAACATTTACATCTATCAACCCCCTCCTCCATAAAGTTAAATACAAATCAACTATGGTAATTATTTTTGTTTTGGTAGGCTCCACTCACATGTGATGTGTTTTATGTATATGTACTACAATCAGGATGATTTTTGTTGTTTTTTAATTGGGAAATACCCAATAATATAAAAAATACTTCCTCCGTCTCAAAATGAGTGTCTTATTTCCATTTTTTTGAAAAAATTAAGGATTAC
>JAYMTE010001892.1:0-12256 GCA_036897545.1 Pelargonium fulgidum
TTTCTCAAATCCTCTCTCTCTCTCTCTCTCTCCGCTTCATCGCGACTGCGAGAGTGAGTTTTGGAAATGGCGGTAAGCTTCCACTCAACTCCCTGCTCCATGATAAACCCTAACCCTACCAGAAGAACCACCACTCTCTCCAATCCTCTTCTCTCCAAACAGCTCTTTAGCCTCACCCTATCTCCATCTCTAACCGCCAAAAAATCCATCAAATTGCAGTCCAGGAATCGAGCTCACAGTTCTATCAAATGCTCAGTTTCTGAAGTTACCGAACCTTCCACTGGTAAATTTACAGCTCACTTGTTTTGACTATATTGATTGTTATGAATTTCACTGAATTTGAATTCATCAGTGTTCTCATGCTTTGGATTTTATCGAATATGAACTTTCATGTCCCGAATTCGTAGAGTTTTAATTTGTTTTCGAAGTTATGCATTTCACTGAATTTAAATTCATCAGTGTTCTCATGCTGTGGATTTTATCGAATTTGAACTTGAGCAGTACTTTCATGTTCTGAATTCATAGAACTTTCATTTGTTTCTGGAATACATATTTTCAAGCATTAGAGTCAGGCTTAGGAAATAATGAAGCTAACTGGAAAACAGTGTCTTCTCTGCGAAGATTGCTTTGCTGTTTTGGAATTTGGATTTCGAATGCTTATTAATAAACTTTGGTTTAGGCTGTGTCTTCATTATGTATATTTCTGCTAACTTTTAATCCATGTCATAGTTGTGCTTTAGATGAATTCAGTGCCAGAAGTGATACATACATACATATACATCTAAGGAGCCAATTTCGAAAAGTGTTTACTGTTGCAATTTTTTCAGCACTTTAAGCATGTATATATATCTGTCTGAATTATAATCTCAGTCCTAGGCTGTATCTTCATTATGTATATTTCTGCTTTTTTTTTTAAAACATGTCATAGAATAGATGTGCTTTAGATGAATTCAGTGCCTGAAGTGAATAAGTGATACGTGTATATATATATATAAGCATCTAAGGAGCCAATTTTGATTACTTTTTGTTTATGCAGAAAAAGTGTCTACTATTGGAATTTTTTCAGTGCTTTGAGCATGTATATGTATCTGCCGTATTATAATCTCAGTTTTGATGCTGTTTCAGAGAAAAAGAATCCAGTATTGAGGAGAAACGACATAAGGAATATAGCCATAGTTGCTCATGTAGATCATGGAAAGACAACTTTGGTCGATTCAATGTTGAGGCAAGCTAAGGTAACACCTTAGAAGTTTAAATCTAATTCTGTTGGGCTGTAATCTGTATGCTCTGCATGTTAGCTTACCAGGGAACATGACTGTCTCTATAATCTGTTTATGATATCCAGCTATTCAAGCTAATATATAAATCAAGTTGTCACTCATCCCAATAATGCTCATGCTTTGTAACTATGTACATAAGTGTTTCTCTCACTTTCATTTATCCTCTTTTGCTACCATCTTTGCATTTCTAATCATTAAGAGCCGGCCCAAGTAACCTTGATGTAAACTATCTGTTGTAATCAAGATTACACTAGAGCTGAACTTCATGACACGAGTGTTCTGGTTAAAAAGAAGTCTATGGTATTAAGAGAATAAAAGGAAAGCACAAAAATGGAGCAATAATTGGATTTGTTCGGAATGATATATTAAACATGATTTTAATAGTTCATAGTATTGGAACACACTTTGTTCTTTGAGAACCCAAGTAACTGGTTTACGGCATTATCCGTCTCAGTAAATTCTCTTGATGTAATATGTGTCTGTAGACTGGGTTTTAGATAAATGGAAGCAAGCATATTTGGGTGGATGATATACAATGCAATTTATGACCACTGATAAAACAATGCCAACAAAAAAAACCCGAAAGAAATGTATTTTGATATTACTTATTGAATTCAGATTCTAATGGGATGTGTGTGTGTTTTACAAATTGTTCACAGAAGTTTATTGATCAATGAATGTACAACAACTCTTAGTAAAGCACTCGCTATAATATGTGTGCCCTACTGCCTGCCTGACTATAATTCCTTCATATACCGGCACCCCCTATAAGGAATTGACTTCATAGACAAACTTTTAATTAAGTAAGCTTATGGTTCCTTCACAATATCCACAAACATTGAAATATCAATGCAATGAAAGACTTTCCAGTATACCGATTTAAGAAGTTATTTGAGTGCTAGTAAGACTTGAATGGAATATATCACCTTTGATCTCTCCCTGTAAGTGTTTCCTCTGTTTTATTTATCTACTGCATTAGAACCTCTCCTTATCTTATCAGTCGAATAACTTCGTACCTACCTCATTGTATAAATATATCTCGGGATGGATTGGTTTCTCGCTATACAAAGATTTCCGACCTCTCAATGTTTAATCTTGAGAAAGACATGGTAGTTTTGCAAGAAGTCCCTTCCTCCCTCTGAGGCACATAAGTGCAATATAAATCTAAGGATAGATTGATGGATGTACATTCCTTATTCTTTGTGCAGGTATTTCGCGATAATCAAGCTGTACAGGAAAGGATAATGGACTCAAATGATCTAGAGCGTGAAAGGGGAATTACAATACTTAGCAAAAATACATCTATCACATTCAAGGATACAAAAATTAATATAATAGACACACCTGGGCACTCTGACTTTGGAGGTGAAGTGGAACGTGTCCTCAATATGGTGGAGGGGATTCTTTTAGTGGTATTCTTCTATGACCTATATTACTTTGAAGATGAATCTACTTTTTATGCTGATTATTCTTATGATTGGATCATTTTATAATTTTTCATGGTGACTATCACACATCTGATTGTCAGCAGCTTAGTAAAATTGAGATTTCCCATGTTATGTTTTTATTTTCTTTTTTGAATCCTGGAATCTCGGAATATCGATTATTCATAAATTCGCTGTACTTGAATGAACTGGGATTCCACTTCTGGCAGTTATTAGGTTTAAGCTATGTGCCACCTCCTCCCTTATCACATACTGAAATTTTATCATCAAAGATTCAAAGCCTTTAGAGGGTAAAGTTGCATCTGTTAAAAAGGAATCTTGTGTTTGAGGTAGATCTTTATATGATTGTTTCTTACTTTGCGCACCTTTATGGAAGGCAAATTAATAAAAAAAAAACATATATTCATCATGCTAGATCTAGATGTCGACTTGAAACTCATTGGTTTGTGTAGTCAGAGATTGTGATTTGCATTTTAGAAGACTGCTTTACTTCATGGGACTTTGGCCACCTTAACTGAAGTCAAGAGTGCTTGGCTCTTGAGTCTAATACCAGTATGGTACTATAACACCAACCAAATAAGTGTTCGTGACAGCTAAAATGTAAAGTGATTGTTAAAAGGAGATAAAAATAAGTGTTCTTGAATATGATTTCTTCTTTCGTTCTATTTTCCACCTTTCCCTTGCTTATTTTTGGCTGTGTTCCCTTATTACAATGTCTTAGATGATATCATTTTATTTCAATGTTTTACCTAATGTGGGTGTATCATAGAAGATAATTGATTCAACACTTTTTTTACAGGTAGATTCTGTGGAGGGTCCAATGCCGCAGACAAGATTTGTTCTAAAGAAAGCTCTTGAATTTGGCCATTCTGTTGTTGTCGTTGTCAATAAGATTGATAGAGATGCTGCCCGTCCTGAATATGTCATCAATTCCACTTTCGAACTATTTATCGAACTAAATGCCACAGATGAACAGGTTTAAATTATTTTAAGCTCATTTTAATATGTGATGCATTTGGATGTTGGTAAAGAAACCAACCTTCTCATCCACCCTTGTTCGCTTTCTGCATAAACTTATGCTTGATGATGACCAGTTGAAGTGGGGTCATCGGGCATTATTTAAATTATGACTGCTCCGAAACTGTTTGATCCCACTTTTAGAAACTGTCCCTAGATGTAACGTTAGATTTTTTCCCACCAATTTTCTAGCTAACGTGGCTGCTTGTATTTCATTACAGAACATTTGAAATTTTACATCTTTATGATCATCAATGTGCAGTGCGATTTCCAAGCAATATATGCGAGTGGCATCAAGGGAAAGGCAGGACTGGATCCTGAAAATCTTTCAGATGATCTTGGGCCACTTTTTGAGGCCATAGTCAGATGCATACCTGGACCACGTATCGAAGAAGGCGCAATGCAAATGCTGGTTAGTGGTTGTCCTTTAGGTCTCAGTTTTATTGTATATGCTTGTATGTTTTCTAAATTCTAATCATCTTGGCCCTTGTCAATTCAATTAATTAGTTTCATCTAAAAGAAGAACATTTTGTTTTCTATAATTGGATATAATACTATATAGAATCATTTCTTGAATATGTCTTAAGAATTTTAGTTTTATAATCGAATATCACGGCATTTTGACATCTGTTTTCATCCATACAAGTCTAGTTATAAATTTCAATGGAATAAAATTTATTTCCAGGCCATACTTGATTGCTAAAAGTAATAGAATCCTGCTCAGAACATATGATGAAAGTGATACTATAATTAATTTCCTGTGTTAAAGCTTTGATATCTTATAGTTCCAAGGTGGAGGTTCTGTAACATTTTTTATTCTGATAATTGGTTTGTTTGCTATGTGAATAATTAAATTGTTTCGGTCTTGTTTTACCTTTATTTCATTTTTATTATTTTACTGTCAGCATGAACTACTCCTACCCACAAATATGTATAATTGTCCTCAACATTTATCAGGTTACCAATCTCGAGTTTGATGAACATAAAGGACGGGTTGCTATTGGACGCTTGCATGCAGGTTCTTTGCGTAGAGGAATGGATGTGAAGGTGAGCTTGCTTTAATATAAAATCTATGCCATGCACCACTGTGTTTCTCTTCATATACAATTTAGTCATTGCAATTTGGAGGATAGTGACATCTTTTTACTGAACATATACTGTTCATGTGCTAGAGAAATTATATTCCCTTCAATCATATTATTTCTATATTAGGAAATAGAAAAATGACAGCCGTATTTTTCAATTGTCCAGGTATGCACCTCAGAAGATGCATGTCGATATGCTAAAATCAGTGAACTTTTTGTCTATGAGAAATTCAACAGGGTTCCTGTTGACAGTGTCGAAGCAGGTGACATTTGTGCCGTCTGTGGACTTGATGAAATCCAGGTAGGCATTATAAAAGTTTTTTTGGGATCATGGCCCTATTTGCTTTTCCTGTTCTGATGTTACATGTACGATATCAAATTTATTATTAAGATCATTTTCACCTACCAAAGTTTCTTTCATTGCTTTTTAAGAATTTATAGTGATGCTCTGAATTCTTTGTTCAGATTGGGGAGACTATTGCTGATAAAGCAAATGGGAAGCCATTACCTGCCATTAGGGTTGAAGAACCAACAGTTAAAATGTCTTTCTCTATTAACACTTCACCATTTGTCGGCCGAGAGGTATGTTTGTTTTATTATAATATCCTAAAGATGTATTACATTTTTTATTCATTATCATAACGGAATACATTGGATAAGGAGGTTTTCGAGTGTGCTTGGTTACATATTATTCATGACACTATGAGTGTACGTATGTTACTTGTATAATAGTAAATGTAGAAGCATATTCTATAAATAATGAGTTTGATTTGCTTTAATCCTTGCTTCAAAGAATCAAACTAATGCTAATCCTGAAGTCCTAGACTGCTTGGAAATGTTCAAATTTTGTTTTAAAACAGTTAACTATAAAATCTGAAGCTTTGCAAGTGCCTATCTCCACTTTATTTTTTTTAGCATGCTGCAACTCATTGCTGTTCAGTTGTAACTTGTAAGACTATACGGAATTTTGTGGTGGATACATTACACCTCCATGGTCAAGGAGAAACAATTAAATTAGGAAGTTGAATAAATGCTCATGTCATTGTTTGTGCGGTTGACTGTTTTCTAGGCTAAGACATTATTATTTTAGATTTCTTTGCCGACAGCTTATTTTACATCTGTTTTAATATATCTATTTCATTCCACACACGTGTACTGTTGGTCCAGGATTTTATAATTGGGAGATTTTTCTGTTTTCTTAGGGCAAATATGTTACTAGTAGGAACTTAAGAGAGAGGCTCTACCGCGAGCTTGAGCGGAATTTGGCAATGAAAGTAGAAGATGGTGAAACCGCAGAAACATTTATTGTTAGTGGGCGTGGTACTTTACATCTCACCATACTGATAGAAAATATGTAAGTGCAAGCAAACCACATTCTCTCTACCATTTCACACCTCCATGAATATTTCTAAATCATGGTTGTGCATTGCAGGCGTAGAGAAGGCTATGAGTTCATGGTAGGACCTCCAAAAGTTATTAACAAAAAGGTGGACGACAAGGTTCTAGAACCATATGAGGTAATTTCTAATTAATATTTTCTTTTTGTTGCTTCCTTGGACTAGGAGTAAGAGAAAAGGACATGCCTACATTCTTAGCAGAACCCTGGATATTTTATGGTGCTCTGTTTTATTAGCTTGTAGTTTCTACATTCTAATCAATTTATATTTTACTCGAAATAACCAATCTGAAAAACAAGGCTCTACCAAAGTTGACCAGATAATATAAATTCTGAACCTTTGGTGGTTGCAAAAGGATTTTTTTTATTTGCATCTGCATGATCATGGAGAGTGATCAATAGTTGCTATAATTAAATGTTTTTTTCCTTCCTTTCTTTAAGACTTCCCATTTTCTTATAATTACTCTATAGACTTGACAATAATATGACACAAGTGCTGAAGATGATGTAGGTTCATAGTCCTTTCATTTCTGATGCTTTTCTAATAGCTTCCATTATAAGTTTTCTTAATAATAGTGTGATTAATTGTGTGTATAATGATTAATGGATTGCAAGCCGGCATAATTTGCATAGCTAGTTAGAAAAAAATTGAAACTTAAGACCATTTGTCCTTCCCATAGTTACATGGATCGTGGAACACATAGGCACGTGGAACACAAACCAGAACACAGAATGCTAGTGGTCTAGGGACGTGAAACAGTAGAAGTGGATTTCTTTAGATTGGTAATTCAGATTGAAAAATGGAACAATTTTCCAAATATATATGATGATATTTTTTTAAAAATTATAAATTAACCAAAGCATATTCAATCATTTTTAGGTTTATATATGCTATAGGTATAGGTTTTGAAGAGTAGTTTGTAGACCATTATTAGTATTTGATTTATTATTTCCTTTAGTTAAAGACGATTATTGTTTGAATGAAATTTAGTAGCCACTGGAACCTAAAATTTAACATATTGGAATGTCTTTTTTGGATGGAGAATTGCTACTGAAATAGCGATCTCTGGCAGCTATGGTCCTTCCTGCTCACAATTGATTGTAAGGCAACAGAAGTTGCAAACAATTTTCTCTTTCATTCTCTTGATTCCTTTTTAATATGAAGGCAGGAGCAAGGTACAATCTGGAAGAAAGAAATTTTGAACTTGATTTTTGATAGACAATAGTTAGTAAAAATGATGTAAATGGTTAATGGTCCGAGGAATTTTCCCTTACCACTAAAATACATTGTTTTTCAATTTTCTGAAATCAGTTACCATAACCTGCAACTTTTACTTTCAGATAGCCAGCGTAGAAGTACCAGAAGAACACATGGGATCTGTGGTTGAACTTCTCGGCAAAAGGCGTGGACTTATGACTGATATGCAAGCTGGGTATGTAGAACATTCTCTGTCTATTTCTTGGAAGAAGTTTTCAATGTTTAGCATACAATTATGATCTGGAGACATGGACTTGTAGAATATTTGCTGCATGTATACAAGCAAATTGACTTGTACTTGACTGCATATCTGTAAATGAAAACCAACCTGTAATAGAAACCTAGTAATATAAAATAAATGTACCATCTAATATGCATATTTTATTTACTTGTACTCTTTCCTAAACCATCCCAACTGTTAGTAGGCATCAACCAATTGGTTGTCAGGTATCATGCAAACAGTTCTTCAATAGACTATTTTTCAAAATTATGATACGGTGATTTGTGCCCAGGCTGATGCTTCATGCGGCATTTGAACCTAGGCCAAAGATCCACTAACTAGTTTTTTTTTTTTTTTTTTTTTGGGGTCACTCATAAGCTCTAATGTAGTCTTGGTGGTTTTTTATTTCATGGGCATGACTGCATAGTTTTATTCATTTGCTGTCCATGTATTAATATCATCAGAATAATGGTACTTTTCTGTTTGCATTTTTGTCTTTTGCAACACTGTATTATTAACCTTATCTGTTTTGGTGCACAGGACGGAAGGAACAAATCTGCTTAAATATAAGATCCCAACCCGTGGCCTTCTTGGAGTGCGAAATGCAATTTTATCAGTTTCTCGTGGCACAGCAGTCATAAACACACTATTTGACAGCTATGGATCATGGGCTGGTGATATTAGCACCAGGGATCTGGGTTCATTGGTAATACCCTTATGTTTCCGTGATATACATTGTTTACTTTACAGTTAGGACCTTCAGTCTCAGATCATAGCTATAGTGATTGATTATAATTTTGGCCATGTCTCACATCACCTTTCAGTCTTTCAAAGTTACTGAAATTCTATAAATATTTACTTAAAAAGAGCCTATTCTTCTCTTCAAAACAATATCTTGTTAATAACGTAAATACTCTTATATTTAAGAAACTCAAATTTAGTACTTTAAAACAATAATAACACATATTCTCATAACTTCATAAACTTAAAATACAAAAGAACCTAAGAATTACTAAAGTTATTAAAGGCAATCGTTAGCACGAGCTGGAAAAACGAAAAATGAGAAGCTCTTATATAATCGTATACACGTTAATAAGAAACTTAGTTCGCAGTACCATCATCATAGCAAAGGACTGTCCTCTCAAAGAGAAAAGACTCAAATTCAAAGAATCTCAATAAAACTAGAACTGAGATCCAACAACCATTCAAACAGGATACAACTCAACCTCAAGGTAATAAGTAGTTAGGATTGTTCTAGTTTTTAATAGATAAGTATAGAGATTTTTCTTTGTCTAAGATACGGTGTATTCTTCGCTCCGGGTTTATCCTTATGGAGAAAACTCACTTAAGAGTATATTAGTGTAGTCAAATTATGAGATATGAGAACTGAGCTTGGGTTTTGAATAGACTTTATTTACAAAGGCAGTTGTCAAAGGAATGAGCTGTCAACTTTAGCGGGTCTTTAAAGGTTAGGTTTTAGAGGGTTCTTTCATTATTAAAGATAGAGTGATGAAGTTCATTATAACAGTAGTGCAGTTTATATACTTCCGTCAACTCTGGCAGTCCTGTAACCTTTGAAAGGTCAATAACTTCCAACTGATGTCAATGGCATCAAACTAATCTACATACTTTCAGGTCGCATACGAAGATGGTCAAGTCACTTCTTATGCCCTTACTAGTTGTCAGGAAAGGGGGCAGATGTTTGTCAAGGCTGGTGCGGAAGTTTACAAAGGGCAAATCGTAGGAATCCATCAACGTGCTGGAGATTTAACCCTGAATGTGTGCAAGAAGAAGGCTGCAACAAATGTCCGCTCCAACAAAGAAATAACAGGTGATAAAACAGTGTTTACTTAATAAGTGGGAAATCTACATGAAATAGCAGCTTGAAGTACAATATTTGTTAGGACGCTTCTTAAGCTAAGCCTACTTGTTTTAGTTTCTTACTATTTATTTATTTATTTTTAATTGATGCAGTGGTTATTGATACCGCATTGGAGTATAGTTTGGACGACTGCATAGAGTACATTCAAGAAGACGAACTTTTGGAGGTCACTCCTAAAAGTATCCGAATGTGCAAAAATCCAAAGTTCGCGGGAAGGAAGACAAGGTAGGCAGTAATTTTATGGATTGTTTGGCAGCCAAGGTTCCTCGCAATACAATTGAAACAACATATACAACAATAGTTAATGAAGATCTCTATCCTCCGTTGGATAATCAATTTTGGTCCACCCAATTCAGAGGTACATCATATCGGGATTTCATATTCTTAGTCATTAATATGTCTTGTATATAATTATGTTGTGGGGCGTCAAAGTTGTATTGCTGATGAACGCGTCGGAAAGTGACTTTGAGGGCTAGGAAATGGGTCTAGATATAATATATATCTAGTAATTGTTGTGAACTTATTACAATTTGACTCAGATTTGCATAGACCAGGACTTGGACTTGCCTAATGCCTAAGTTGGTTGCAGACCATAAATTAGTTTATTTATTGTGATGGACACTGGTACCGATCTGTAATAGATTCAAATAATATCAATCGTTACACGAGTAAATGTCCTCTCCCAGAACATTATGGAATATGCATATTAGGGTGTTGGTTTCTTATACGAGTTATTGACCAAATGAGAAGATTCACACCTTAAAAAATAGTACTCTTTCAGTCCCAAAATGAATGTTCAGTTTTCATTTTTTGCAAAAATTAAGGATTACAAGAAAATTGAGTGTGTTTTCAATATTATCTTTACTTTTTCACCTACACCTCATGTGCAACTCATAAGTGATAAATGTAATATGGGAAAAACAATGATATAATAGCTTAAAAATAAAAACAAGACACTTATTTTGAGACAAAAAATTTAGACAAACAGGACACTTATTTTGAGACGGAGGGAGTACTTGTTTTTGTGATTTGAACGAGCTATTTCAATTTCAAACTATTAGTTCACTTTTCTTCGTTGAATACCCCTCTATGACCGTATTGTATCAAAATTAAATTATTAGGTCAAGAGTTGTTTGGGAGGTGATACATTATATCCAATGAAAGGACTGGAAAAATCCAAAATCTATTTCCTGCAATATTAATTTTTCTGACAAAAGTATTACTTTCGAATGCATTTGTCTGGGACCCTGAAAAAAAGAAGTGTACAAGTAGAACGAAAACGATTTGGCTTTAATTCATTGCTGAACCAAAACCCGACAAGCAATCAGCAACTGAGAGACCCCGAATCAAATCGACAACCAAGCTCGAATCTGCATCCACATAGTTGAGAGTACGTAGGAAGGAGAGCCTGCTACTCAACGAAATTATTAATATTAGAACCCAAATGAACACTGTAAGCTAACCATACTTAGCCGAGACATTCTTCACAAAACCGCCACAAGCAGCACGACCCACTCTGCTCCTTGTTCAAGCAATACAAACCAAGAGCGGACAAGAGCAACCCGACGACCGTGAAGGTCTTAGACGAACTTGCGGAATATAAATGGACAACAATTGAATTAACTTTTTTTTTTCCAGTCAAATAAATCATAATCATCTACTAACAATGTATGAAAATGACATTTTTTTCTATGTAAAAATTATTTACATTTGTGACACTTATTAGCTATAAATATATGCAAATGAAATCATGTTTATCAGTTTATGTATGCTACACTTACTGGTTGATTACACCTTATTAATCTTTAGCTTTAAAATTGCTGCATTTCTTCTATTCTTTGAATTAGTTGAACAAAAACTCGACTGCACACGTGCGTACGTGCATGCATGGATTGGCTGTTGGTTCATAATCATAACCAGACCAGAATTCAAACTCCCGTCAATGTATTATTATAAGAAGTGCATGTCAAACAAACACTTATAATTAGGTCCATGGTCTTGTACTCGTAATAATGTTAATTTTTTTTAAAAAAAATTAGTTCTTAAATTATCAAACGTGTCACTTTAGTCCTGAAGATAGACGAAATAGTCGTTATAATCCAAATGTTTCCAAAAACTGATCCCCGTCAGGACATTCCGTCAAAATCACTGACGGAACCGTTAAATTTCATTAAAAAAGTATTTTAAAAATTTCCACGTCATCAAGCTTAACGTATTCTGTCAGTATTTTAACGGTATGTCCTGGCGCGCGGGGTTCGGTTTTTGGGAACGTTTGGACTATAATAGATCTTTCGCTTATCTTTTAGACTGAAATGACACGTTTGATAGGGACCAAAATGACATGAACTGTATAGTTATAGACCATTTTAGACCTTTTCAATTGTTTTTTCAGTGGAGAAAGTTAACAGAGCACCCAACAAGCAAACACAAAAATAAGCCGGTAACCACTATGATGATACTAAATTTCACGAGAGTAAGCTTCAAGTTAGAGACCTTTTTTTTTTAAGAGAAAACCATAGTTTATTAATAAATACTCAAAGATTTAGATACATCTAGAGAACCTGGTACAATTCAAACCATACCAGACATTGAATTAGCAACCCGAGCATACCTACGAGCTCCTAAATTCGTTGATCTAAAACCCATAGAGAACATAATTGTCTCGAAAGAAAC
>JAYMTE010001893.1:0-12256 GCA_036897545.1 Pelargonium fulgidum
AAAATAAAAATATTATTTATATTATTTATTTAATACATCAGGTTCGGGGCGGGGCGGGACGTAGTTACCCTGTCCCCGCCCCGCACCCGATCGGGGATTTTTTTCTTTCCCCAACCCCGCACCATGTCCCGAAAAATAATCCCCGCCTTGTGCCCCGTTCGGGTCGGAGACATCGGGTCCCCGTCGGGTTCGGATTGAATTTCCATCCGTAGAATCTAGACATCCATGACTATTAAGTCCAACTCAATGTTTTTTGTGACATTTTTGTTGTATTTCACAGCTTGCTAGCTATCAAAGCCATGACAAACACAAATATTTGCTTTTGATATTTGCTAGATATTTATCTAAAGCTACAAATGTACCTAATTTTAGACCCAACAACGTTATAAAATTTTGATAAAACTATCGATGGCAACAATTAGCTAGAGTTCCACTTACCAACTGTTGAAGATAATAAACCTACGGTGGGAACACAATTCTCCCACTTGATTAATTTGCTAAAACTTTAGTGCCAAAAACGTACGTTAATAATTTGAAAAAACAATCAACTCTTTTTTTTCTTTGTTGTATCAATTAGGTCAAATATCATTTCACCTTTCGTTTGTCGCGTGTGATTAGTAAATAAATGGGATAATAAATTGCTAATTGTGATTACCATATGACATGTTTTATATAGAAGCTACTTACTCTATCAGGTTGTTATGTATTAGGTTGTCGCATATATGCTTGTTATGACATTCTTTATATCTTTTGCTTCGTGTTTTTTTTTAAGTTTTTGTTGATGTAAAACATTTTTGCTCATTCTTTGTCATCTTTATTTGTATTCTCACTTCAACCCTATATTACAAAGTTATTTTCATCTTTGAGTTTGTGAATCAAACCCTAAGTTAAAAAATGCACTAGAATTCTCCCCATCAGTCTGAATAATCAAGTTGAATGCACTAAAATCTTCTCCTCCAACCTGAAGAGCATGAACAACTGACAACGATTGCCCATGAAATTCAAGGTCTCTGCCAACTACCTCTCATCACCGGATTTGTCATCTAATTCCGCAACAAACTTAAAGGTTGAACTGATGACTCTAGCCAAACCATCACATTTCAAATCACTTTCTCGTTTTATGCAATCACCTCCTATTGTCCTGCGCGCACACCAATAAAAAAAATCTACCGTGAATCTGCGTAGTTCCGCATACCCTAACAAGTTCTTAACTTGTTATCAAAGGAAAATTTAATATTTTAACGAAAGAGACCGCAATTTTCTATATGCAAATATTCTAAAAGAATGTCGTCGTTATGAAAATTAAGAGCAGTTGAATAAAATTCTTAGTCGACTCTCAAAATGACAAATAGAAAGATAAAGACACAAACATCTAGATTCATTTTAATCTAAATTAATATGCATATATATATATATATATATATATATATATATATATTTAGGGGGCTAGATTTCCAATTTATTGAAGAACGGTGTTGTTATCCCAATTACGTTGCCATTTAAGGCTAATTGCCTCAAAAACCCCAATCTGTGTTATGGTATTATAATGCTTAACCGGAAAATCTAAACCGGAAATTACCCAAAAGTGTAATTTCAAGGAGCAGCTGGAGCGCATAGTTGGGTCAAATCCTATAATGATATGAATTTGTAGGGACTAATGATTGTTTGTTTACGTATTATATTTTTGGTGACATGAACTAATGATTTGATTTATTCCTCTATTTTCTTCATATTAAAAAATTGTGATATGAATCATATCATAATATTCAGGACTTGTTTGGTAATACTATTGATTGGTTTTTGGTCATGATAAATTCATTTGCATGTTGTCATATCAGACAATTGCGGAGAACAAAATTTCTTCTTATGTTTGCTTCTATGGTACTTTTGAATAGCTTTTGTAATCACTATTGTTTTGTAAGAAGCTATTTTATTTTGCTTCCGTCAGACATGAAAGCAGAAGTGGTAAGAATTAAACTGAGTTTTCAAATATACTCTCACTTTTACATGTTAAATACCTTACGTTTATCACATTCAATTAGACACTTAGATAGAAAAGGTTGATCCTTTAATATAAATGTTAGATGTTTTTGCCAAAAAGTTGACATTTTTTTGTACGAATGTTGATTGTTCTTATAAAAAAGTTGATATTTAGATATAAAAAGTTGGCTTTAAGTATATAGATTGATTGTTATGTTAAAAATGTAATTGACATTTAGATATAAAATGTTGGCATTTTAAATATGCAGGTTGGTTGTTTTGATTTAAAAAAAAATTGATTGTTTATAATATATATATATGAACAATGATCTGAAATGTTATATATTCCTTCTACAAATATAATTTCCATTATATAATATGTATGTACATATTGGTTTCAAGTTTGTTTATTTTTACTTTAATACACAAAATCATTTTTGTTGGCTTCTACAAAGTAAACAAGTGTGCTTTTAAAAGTTGATTTGAAGCTGATTTTAGCTTTTGAGTAATGTTACCAAACAAGCCTATATTCTTGTTTGGAAACTCCACTCTCCCTTCTCTATTTGGCTATAGGAGGTTAAAAGAAGAGAGTGATCAGTATATATTTGAGTTGTGTTTAGTAAAATGAGTTATAAAAAGAGGGTCTAGGGTGAATTGTATTTGGTAAATATTATCGTAAAAGTTACTGTGTCATAGTAAAATGACTAAATTACCCCAAAAAAATTAATTGATAATTACAAAAAATGAAACTAATAACAACCATTGAATCAATTGACAAACAAGTTAAGTCCTAGATACGTGTTGAATGATGATGGAGTCCATTGTTGGAACATAAACCTAAAAGATCCAAATTTTTGAAAAATTGTTGCCTTTCAATATATTTTCTTGCAACCCTAGGGAACCAATTAGGATATGACTTTATTATAGTTTTGTTATGCTCATCTATATTTGAGATATGAGAAAAAACCGCGACACTCAAAAGTGGTAAATAGATGAGCATTGCTTTCAAGAATGAATACAACACTAGGCCCAAGAGAACGAACAAAAGACCATAGATGATGTCTCTTGTTAAGCGCCTAACAAATTCAAATATTCCACAATAATATACACATACCCTGATCGTGGCGCAACCGAAAAAGTCAATTGTGAGCAGAGCCGGGTTCAATTTCTCAAAACCTCTCAATGACCCCAACACTGAACCGAGCTCTCGCAACAAGGTACTTGCAAAAGTTCCAAAGAGCAGCCGAGGCAGTCGGAGACGAGACGTGTACTTATGCATGGCACGAAGATGAAGTGCGAACGTGAGCATGCTTCTTATATCGAAATTATGTGTACAAAGTATATTACTAAATTTTAATAATTTGAACTAGATGTGTTGATTATTGGTGTCTTATTTTAAATAAAAATTTGTGATTTGAAATCTTAATTCTCTATTCATTATACAATATATGGTCAAAAAGGAAGGAAAGTAAAAAGGAGAAAAGTGATGGGTTATGCATGATATATTGATAATCAACCCTAATAATGATAACACATCATTATGAAATCTTCATAAAACAGATAGTGCTGCTAATTAATTAACTAACTAATTAATAATATATGTGAATGTTAGGTTGAATCACATAGTAAGAGCAATGAGTGATATTTGTGAAAAGCTAAGTAAAAGTTGGCCTTTAAATTAACAAACAAATAGTTTAAGAATCACACCTTTTTCTTTAATTTCTATCTTGAATGGGATAAGAAAGAATTAGGGAAAAAATATTAAAAAGAGTTTTTTTCTCTACTGTGTCCTTTTCTCATAAAAGGTATGAATTACCAAAATAATATGCATATAATAAATTAGACAGTATTATTTAATCATTTTGTAAAAATACATGCCTAGGAAAATATAAGAAGAAATATACCATACTAAATAACTTTTAATTTGTTCAAAAAAAAAAAACTTTTATTTATTATATTTTCTAAATGAAACCAAAACCTCTCACTTTAAGACGGATGAGTATGTATTTTATTCATAAATATCATATATCATCAATTGCGTTTATTAATTGAAAAACAACAAATGCAATTGAAAAAAATTCACGCATAAAATAACACAATTGATAAGATGACCAAAAGTGATTCCAAAAACAAAAAAGTCGAAACTTTTGAGTAAGTGGGTCGGAATGAAATTCAAATATAGAGTTGTGTGTATGTTATCTTTAGGGTGGAAGGAGAGATCGTTAGTCAATATGGGTCTCACCAAAATAACAAACAATATCCCATGCTTCATGGAATTTGGCCTTGCGATTTGGTCGAGAAATTGATGCGTTCTTATTCTAGTTTCAACAATTTTTGCAACTCTGCACTTTTTATTTATCGTATGAACGACAAAAAGTATCTCTATCTCCTCTTTTAATCTCTAATTTCACTACACATCGTCGACAAAGAGATTTGAACCCGAGATCTCAAAGAGAATTCAAAACATTTAAACTGTTTGACCCAATGTTGCACCTCCACATTAAATGTAGATGAAAGAATTTGGCATGAACATAGATTCCAAGTTCTTATGATCAAATCTCTCCTATAAAAATAAGAAAATTCATTACCTCTTCAAAAGTAAGACAATACAGAAGAAGAACACGCTAAGCAACAATCAAGTAGATCAATAAAGAAAGGATTTGAAAACTCTACGAGAGCATATTAAGTGTAATACGGTACAATATTGCAATATGTCGTGAGAATTTAAGTGTACTAGAGATATGTTGTATACTTGTATGTGTGTGGGCAAATTACCGAATCATTTTAAATTCCACTCAAAACTAAAATATATCATATATGGTAGTCAATTATTGACAACCAAATTAATTGGTGTAACCAATATTGGAAACAATATCCTCTTTTTTTTTTTTTCATTTTCAAAATAAATTTCCATCAACTTTTTGCTTCTTACTTGAGCCTCCTTCCCTCCACTTCTATATATAACAACACACACCAAGCACCACTCTCACACCATTTTCCGGCGACCAAAACCCTCCCAAACATCGAAATATTCTCCGGCGAAAAAATCCGATCCCGATGGACGAGTCGTGGAGAATGCGCAACGTAATGCCCCGCCCTAACCAGCGGCGCTCTATCGACTTGGCCGCCTTGAACCGCTCCGACGACTTCGCGGACGTCTTCGGCGGCCCGCCGCAAAACATCCCCGGCCGGAAACTTTCCGGCGAATTCACCATCCGCGCCTCATTCTACGATGACATTTTCCAGCAACCGGAGATTCAGGCTCCGGGGAAGAAGTCCGGCCGGTGCCTGCAGGGGTTCAATATTCCGGCGAGGAGCGGCGGATTCTACAGCGACGTGTTCGGGAAAGATTGGAACCGGAGGTCGAGGACTAGCTCTAAGGGAAAGTCGAGCTCGTCGTCGTCGGAAGAGCTCAGCCCATTCCGGCCGGTGATCGGAGATGACGTGGCGCTCTGTTCATTTTCTTCACAGCTCAGGTAGTTTTTTCTTGCTTCCGATATGGAGATGATTTTACTATTATGCCCTCTTTGGTTTAGTTTATTTACTTATTTTTATAATTAATACGTAAATATTATAAGAATCAAACTGAATCGATTCGACTAGTTTGATCGAACCTCATATCTAATTCGATTTGATTATTACCTTAATTGAAAAGTTGCTAAAACTTCAACCAATTTAATTGGTCAAATTTGAGAATGAGGAGGGTGAGTTGATATAATGTTATGAGTTAGACTTGTTAGTTCGAATTTGAAGACATTGACCTGTAAAACGAAAAAATTAATTCTTGTTTTAATTGCAACAGGCCAATAGATGTTTTCACCAAATGGAACTCGTCAACAATGATGTCGGCTGCTTATCCTTACAATTCTCCTTCAAACTCGGAAAATCAATATATGGATAGTGGATACAAGAGCTCCTATCAGGGTTTCTCATCCCAAACGGTCACATCTTCTGAAATGACTAGTCGTGGACCCACTTCATATCAAAGTATGAAGCTATCAAACAAAAATTTAGACTTCACTTCTCCTCCATCCGACTTCTCCTCTTTTTGTCAAGATTGGGAAGAAAATGCCAAATTCGAAAACGAGGATGAAAACGAGAGCTTGGACGATGATAGAATGCAAGAAAGTGAGATTGATGAAGTTAAAAACTCTTTCCTAGTTGAGATCCATTCTGATCACTATAGAGAAGGGAATGATGATGCAATTGATGAAGCAATTGCATGGGCAAAGGAGAAGTTTCAACAACACAGTCCTAAAAAAGGATTGGAACCCAAGACAAGGAGTTGAAAATATATTAGGTCAATCTGAGGTGTCCAACTTTGATGAAATGTGTAAATAGAGTGATTATTTAAAACTTTATGTAATTGAGGTATTAAATCTAATAGATTTAAACGATTTCGTTTATATGTTCATATCTATAAGTTTTTTCCGTGCTTAAAAATTTGATTCTTATCTTGTATTGTTTTGACCATGAGATGCTTTGCTTTCGGAGGAAGATATGGCAGATGTATTGTTCTTCTGATGGGAGGTGTAGGAATAGATGCATTCTATATTAAATTAAGGAATTGGAGGTCTCATCCTCTATGCATTAGATTCTAAAAAAAAAAAAAGAACATGAGTTAAGTGAAAACTCGTGCATTTAACTGAAATTTAGCTCTAATATGAGAGTAATACTGAAAAATGTGAATCAGATGTAACAAATATATATTTATAGGAGAACTCATCCACTATGATCAATGGAGAGGTTTGAGGTTCCAATTAGAAGTGTTCGAAAAATCAGCTCATCCGTTCAAACCACTTGTTATATGTTCTATTTCAACTCGTTTGTCGACCCTGATAAACCATGCAACTCAAAAATCACCCGGCCGCTAAAATTAGTGGACGGCCCACGACTTTTAAAGTTAAAAATCACGGGACAAATTGCATTCGCCACCTACATATGAATTATTTGCTACACAGAAGGAAAAAATAAATAAATTAACAGTTGTAGTTGGAATGGTAGGCCCACTTACTAATTTGTCATTAATCAAATAGATAGGAAAATGTAAAATGTTGGTACCCACCAATCCATCACTGTTTAAAAACAGAATATTATTGTTGTTGACAAATGAAAAAGTGGCAGGGCCCACTATTTATATTTGAAATTTAAATAGTATATTTCGTTCGATTTTTTCTCATGTTTCTTCTAAATGTTGACGTGGTTAAATTATGTTGGGTCAAACAGTTTAAGCGTTTTAAATTTTTTTTAGATTTTGAGTTCGAACCTTTTTATCGACGGTATAGTAGAATTATTGGGTTAAAGGGGAAAACTACTCATTTTGTGTAGCTCAGTTAATCAAGAAAAAAAAAAGTGATAGCATGGTCGACTCTCATAGGTCCAATAAAACAGACATCACTGAAAAGCTTTCCATAAATTAATAAAAAAAATGATGATTTCACGTGAAATATGGTATTATCCGGGAAACTTGTCAAACAATTCTATAAAATTTAAGAGCAATAGAATCTATTTTGTCAACGCGGACTGCGTGAGTGGGAAGAGCGCTTGCGTTCGATCCCCGCTCAATACACCCATGAGTAGAGATGAATGTTTTAATTGCGAACAAATCTCGAATAAAGATTAGTGTGAATGTGTTAAAATAATTTAAAAATGCCAATCGCGAGTGTACGAATCCACTCAAAAACCTGCCAATATAAAATGAACTCTATTTTGAGATTTATAAGGTTTAAAACATAACGCCAAAGAACCCAACAATTCTGGTTGTTTCTCGAACTCTTTTCAGTACCTTTCCAACATGTCAAGTTCTGGCTTCTTAACTAACAAACGGGCACTAAGCTCCAATCAATGATATATAAATTAAAATCAATAATATTAAAACATTTTACTAAAAACCTTTTGAAATATTTAGAATCCAATGTGACTTTCCATTCTTACAAATTTTACATTTGAGTAAAGAAAATGTTACTTGTTTCAAATTTTGTAGGAGATGGCATGATGAATTAAGAGATTTTTTTTTTTTAAGAGTCGAAGTTAAGTTTAAACAAATAATAACTCGAAATGTATAATATCATCACGTTTCTATGATTTTTTTACACCCACACTTAATGCATAATTATGACTTTACATAGTCATAAATAAAATAATCTATTTGTCATACCACATTAACTAACACATCATTTTATACGATCAAAGTATATGATCAAAATATATGTTAGTGACTAAGACATGAGATATCATTTATAACTTAGCTAAATCATAATGCGTAAAATTAATAGATTTTATAAAAAAAAATTGTTGTACACCCAAAACTCGTAATATGATGGACTATTATTTTTATAATTTAAATTTAAACAAGAAAAATAAGAATTATAATTTGTCATGTAAATTATTGACACTATCACTTTATACACACAAAAATGTAAACATTTTGAAAATAATCTCTCTACTGTCAATTTAACTTGATATATGTTATATATAGAGAGAATAAAGTATCTAAGTCACGTCATCTATAACATGACATTACAATAAAGTTTCTCATATCCACACCCAATGAATTTTGGGGGCAGAGCGACTTGTTGGGTCCAAAATTTTGATAAGGAGTCATTATGTTATTAGTGGCTAATTAGTCTAAACCAAAAATGAAGTGATGATACCTCAATAAAAAATTTGAATCCAACGGGTGACTGCGCTCTCACAAATTCACTTAGCGGCGTGTCTGATGTCAAAAACTTATTGGTTCAACGAGGCACACAAGTTTGTGATAGTAATTTCTCTAGTTGTCTAGGTATAAACCGGATGAACAATTAACAAATCGCTCGAGCTTGACGTGCAAAATATTTAATTTAACCTCCTTCATGATCAAGTTCGAGCCAAAACGAGTCTAAGTCTAAAGCTTGTGATAGTAATTTTTTTTTAAAAAGATTCAATCTCTATACTCATTTGAACAATTCGGATAAATAAGTAACAACCCAACCCAAGCATTGACAATTTTAAGATTAATTCGCCCGATTAAGCTCCTAGTTCACACTAAAACCAGTAATTTAAACCGAACTTGCGGACACCCAATTTTAAACCAATCCAACCAGCTTTCATGTCGGGCAAACCGAAAATTCACATTAAAAAGTAGAATCCGACCCAAATTCAAAAACAACCAAAAGTGATTTCTGACCCAAATCCCAAAAGAACGAAAAGTGCTTTCAAGTCGAACCGGACACGTACTCAAAATTGCCACCTCACCACTAAAAAGAACTTGTATATAGCTCAATCACATGACCATCAAGCTCATATGAGTAAGAACAAAAGCTAAAGTCCTAGCTATTTTCTTCTGAGCTGAATTAAAAGAATCATCAGCTTAGGTCCATGTAGTGTCTAATTCTACTTTACAAGATTATTATTGCAAAACAACAAAAACAGGACAGAAGTTTTTCCATCACCGTGCAAGTACAATGATTGAAATTGAGCATCATCTTTCGTACACGACTTATGGTAAGAAACTTCTCCTTCACTTTGTTCTCGTAATGACTCGTTCTGTCAAATCTATAAGCGCCCGCCTTGATCTTAATACGTCCTCGTCACTGCTCTCGGGTAAGGAATCGATTGCAGCAGCAGCGTGCTTTGCATGCTTCATGGCTAGCTCCCTCGTCCTCTGTATTCCATGACTCTTTCCAAGGTACTCAAGAGCCTACATTTCCAGACATAGGTCAGCAACTAATAATCGAGTTCTATGGAATGATATGTAAAGAATTATATATGCACAACGGAATAAGAGGCAATGAAAGTTTCCGACAATAAATTAGCTTCAAAAGAAAAAAGATTACAATGGCCAGTCTCCAATTTAGTCCTTAAGGTCCATAATCTATGTCGATGGTTAGAATTAACTGACGATTAACTTTGATAATGTGGTAACTATCTGACGATTAGCTTTGCCAACGTGGTTCTTAAAAGTAAATTAAGCGTACACGTAGACATTGACGGCAACACCATATTATTAGTATCCATGTATGATTCGTTTATTCATTTTAAAGTACCATGACAGCACAACATCAGTTAGTTAACACTAATGGCAACTTTTAATTTTTAAAGACCTTAGTTTATGTTTATTAATTTAACATTCAAGGACTAACTCGAGGACTTCTAAAGGTTAAGGGACCTATAGGGTTTTCATCCAAAGAAAAATAGATAAAATACTGCTAAGCGCCTGAGATGGAATATGTAATAACACCAAATATGAAGCCTCAGGTATGAAAATATTTGCTGCAGAATCTTTGACGGTAAAAGCACCATGCAATTACAGTGCTTTCCGTGTTACATAAATACACATCGATATTTGATAGTCTCATTAGAGGAGGAAACATTTGTTATGTTTCTACTGTAATGTCAGTGTGAATGATGAACATCGGTATATCTATGTCATATATTATAATTAAGTTTAGAAACTTACTATCTCGACATTTTCAGGGTTGTCAAAACCTTGGTCGACAACTTCCCGCAATTGTGGAAACTCTTCTATGGCAAACAATATTGGAGCTGTCACAATGCCCTGATAATTTTAAATACAAGACAGTGAGACAAAATAAAAGATTAAGTCCACACCGATAAGGGATGCGAAATCAAAACAAAGAAAAAGATTTAATTAATAAGCATATCATTTTCAGAAAATGCTAAGTAAATGTTAATTATGGGTGATTATTCAATTTCTAGACTTTGCAAGCTTTCGCCAAATCATGCCACATGTCATTTTCAACCAGACGTGACAGACCACTAGTACATAGGTAGGAGCTGATGTCTGCTTGTGAATTTTGAGATGTCCATTTATGGTGCAGCGGTTATAATATATATGTGTGAGTACATATACAAAACTTTTTTCTTTTTTTTCAAGTAGCTCATGCTTTCAATAAGGTCAAGCTTCGAAGCAGTTCACAGTTTTCAAATATGGAGATAACGAAGTAGGAGTCAATCAATTACATGGCGTATGTCAGATAGAGAACCCTTTCCAAGGGAAGCGGATGTGCCAGTGAAATCAAGAACATCGTCTATCAATTGAAAAGCCAATCCCTGTGACAGCAAGACAAAAACCAAGAAATTTAGACAGAGAAACTGGAGAAACTGCAATAGATGAGATCCTAATAGTTGGGAACTGGTTTCTCTAAATTGTGCAGAATAAATAAATAAATCGTTTCTAAGCATGATAATGAAATAAATGGAAAACAATGTCAACTTCCAAGCAAACCCACCAAAACACAGTTTCTCTGATACAATAATACTAATGTACTAGTTTTAAAACCATATATAGCATTAGCAGCCAGGCACCAAGTCAACGCGATGATGCTCGTCATCAATAATGTTGACTGAGAACTGATCGGTATGTTGCATATGATTAGGATTGGACCTTACTAGCACAAAACAGTATAATTATCATCTCACCCTCATTGTGAAACTTGTCAGCACTTCATGTCTTTTTTGGAGCTGTTTTCTATTTATTCAGTCCTTATAGGGTGCTAAATTACTAATTATACGAAAATAAACCTAGGCGGTGCTCCATGATTAGAAATCTAACACAACTGTATAACAATAAACTTCCCTAAAATAGTAAAACACATATATCAGCATTCACCTATGTAAAGGTAACCTCAGAAGAGCTTTCAGATATTCGTGTCTAACTTTGGTTCTAAATTATTCGTCTGCTACGTGCAGATAGATAGAGGATTTCCAAATGATGGTAGGTAATATCATTCGTTTAAATTTTATCAAGCCATTCTCTTTCCTTATCATCATAATGTGGCCAATCGAAACAGATTCCAATTACAGGGCTTGGAACTTTTAATAAGAAGCTGAAAAAAGCAAATAAATTACAAACCAGATTTTTGCCATACTCATAAGCCAACATTGAAACTTCCGCAGTTTGCCCAGCAAGAAGGGCAATCGCTTTACAACTATTTGAGATTAATGAGGCAGTCTTGTAGTATGTCTTTTGCATATAATGTTCCATGCTGCAGGTATAAACAATTCACATCAAATAGATATAAGATATAAGAAAATTATTTCTTCTTTAATTGACGTGGATTTGCACAACCAAATATATGTAACCCATCTCCAAAGAGACCCTGTATTAACCCAATCTGGAATCCCTACTCTACAGAATGCATGTTTCCTTTTTTTTTACGAGGGCATATTTTGTTTTTGTAAATTACAGAGATAAAAATGTTCTCTGATCTATGTTTATTGCATTGCTGAGCACAAGTTAAATACAATATGAAAGAGGCAATTATGCCTAAGA
>JAYMTE010001894.1:0-12256 GCA_036897545.1 Pelargonium fulgidum
TTTGGAGAAAAATTCAGACGTATTGAATTCAAAAACCAAACTGAGTTTCATTCTTATATTTTGTTCTTGTTATTCTGATTAAGAGATTTAACGGTGTAGCCATAACATAATAAGAAAAGTGGGGTCGTAGGCCACATGGCAGGTCCAGGAAGTGCCACGTGGAAGCAAGCCATTTGGCACCAAAACATAAAAAGGAAGGTTGAAAGTAGAAACACTTATTTCGGACAGAAGATTACTCTCATCCATCATCCCATTATAAGGAAGGGTCTTCTCACATTCTTCTCTTTGCATCTAATTTCTTTCTTCCCTCAATTACTTTTGTCTTCATTTTCTATTTTCTATTTTCTTTTCTTTTCTTCTTTGTATTTCAAACTCTTTTGATCTTTGAATACTTTCTTCCTTCTTGTTGATCATCAAACTCAAACTCAGGTAGTTTCATGTCTTCTCTCGTTGTATAAGGAGTGGAAGACACGTATTTACATTTGTCGATGTGAGTTTGGAATAATAATCAGTTTGTAAAAATAAAAATAAAAAAGTTATCTACAACGAATAGAAGAAAAAAAGAAGTGAAAATCGGATAAAATGTTACAAAGGGCTGCTAGCAATGCCTACTCTTGGTGGTGGGCTAGCCATATCAGAACAAAACAATCAAACTGGCTCGAGCAAAATCTTCAAGGTATGGTCCAAATAACTTGATCCCTAATGTTCTTGTGTTTTCATTTTGATGAATGTATAGTATTTTTGTTGTTTTTCGAGGAAGAAATCGTTTAGAATTGAGTTTATGTAAAAATGGAAATAAATTTTTATATCTACATCTTAGAATGACATGAGTCTTGTGCACTGAAAGATTGCGTTCTTTATGGAATTCAATAGTGGGTTTGTATTTGGAAGCCCTAGGCTTTCATTCTGCTTATGATATTTGTGAATCCATGTTCCTCTCATAATGTAAATGAGTAATCTCAAATGTAGTATGGTTGGAAATTATAAAGACTAGATGGTTCCTAAAATTGTAACAGAAAAACGAATTTTGAATAAACAAGACGAATCTCACGAGTTCATACAATCCTATCTTCGTAAGATTTTATTGCTTGCAAACCCATAACAACATAAAGTCGCTCTTTTGACAATTGACATAAAATATTGGAACTCACCTTCGCTAATTCAAATGATTTCATCGGTCTTTATATTTGACGGTTAACGGTTTTACAACTCTATTCAGATTCCACAATAGTAAGAAATTTGTGTACCGAGTTGCTCTTTTGACATAAGATATTGTCTTGGGATCGCGACTAAAAATGATCTGATTGTCTTTTTATATTTGATGGTATACGGATTTTCATAACTTTCTTCCAAGTCCAGTGGTGACAATCTTGTGCATATGATCTTATGATTTTTGTTTGGAAATGCAGATTTTGAGGACAAAGTGCAAAGCACACTCAAGCTCATTGAAGAGGAAGGAGACTCTTTTGCCAAGAGAGCTGAAATGTACTACAAAAACAGACCAGAACTCATCATTTTTGTGCAAGAATCATTCAGATCGTACAGAGCCTTGGCCGAAAGATATGACCATTTATCCACAGAGCTCCAAAAGGCCAACACCACAATAGCAACCGTCTTCCCCGAAAAGATCCAACTCGCAATGGAAGAAGAAGACGAGTTTAATTCTCTAGGAAGCACGAAGAAGCTTCCCCAAATCGGGAAATTCAACGCCCCAAAAGCTCCAGCGGGTCCTGTCAAAGAACTCAAGAGCATGTTCTCAAATGCCAACAAGAAGTTCCAACCAAAAACCAAAGCGATATCAAGTTCCAGCGCTCCAAAAGTCAAGAAGTCGGGTTTGAGCAGGCCCGAGGCACTTGGGAAGATCGATAAGCTGCAGAAGGAGATTCTCGTTCTGCAAACCGAAAAGGAGTTCCTGAAGAGCTCTTACGAGCAGGGAGTTAAAAGGTTTAAAGGAATTGACGTGCAGATCGTTGAAATGCAACAAGAGGTTTTCAAGCTGCAAGACGAGTTTGGCGATGGCATGTTCATCGAAGATGAGGAGGCTCGGAATTTAATGGCATCTTCAGCTCTCCAATCTTGCCAAGAAGCAATGGCAAAACTGCAAAAAAGGAAGGAAAAGATGATCAAAGAGGCCGAAAAGGAGCGTGAGAGGATGAGAGCTACTCGCGAAAAGGTGGTGTCTATGATAGAAAATGCTGAGAAGAAAAACCCATCTGGAGAATCAAGAGCAGAGTTGATAAGAAGCGAAGAACCGATGAATGTGGTAGCTGAAGCCGAAGAACAGAAGAAGGAGATTGAGGATTTGCAACGAAAGATTAAAGAACAGTTGAAGGAAGGAGATGGTTCATGCCTCACAGTGTCAGACATGGCTGAGAAGATTGATGAGCTGGTGGAGCAAGTGATAAGCTTTGAAACTGAACTTGCTAGCCAGACGGCGCTTGTTCAGAGATTGAGAAATGAAACAGATGAGCTTCAGGGTCAGGTTCAAGTCTTGGAAAATGATAACGCGGATCTTGCGAGTGATCCGAGCAAGTTGAAGGAAATGGAGGCGAAGCTGCGAGTGGTTCAGGAAATAGATCGAAGCTTTGTGAACCAAAACAACAATCTCCAAACGAATTTCACTGAGGCTCGGTGCAATATTGATCATATGTCTGAGAAGCTGGGCAGCGTGAAGCCAGATGAGGAGGTTGAGGGTGGGGAAGCTCCTCCGGTAAAGGAAAAGAAGCCAAAGAGATCGAAGAAAGAAAAGGCTGAGCGCAAGGCTCGGAAAATGGCCAGGAAAGCCGAAAAGTTGAGGCTAGCACAAGAGGCTGAGATGGCAAATTCTTCACAAACTGATAAGGAACAAGTCGGGTCTCAGGAGGAATCTGAAGCACGAAGAGCTCCTGCAGCTGCTGTTGCAGAAAGTGACAGTGCTTCTAATCAATATAAGGAGCCTGAGATCACTGACTCGTCGCAAACTGTGAAAGAATCCGTGAAGGAAGGGTCTGGAGGAGGAGGAGAATCTGTTGTGAGTATTGATGATAAGAAGTTGGATTTCAAGAAAGATGAGGGGACTGAGATCACTTGTTCACCACAACCAGAGAAAGAAGCTGAGAAACCTCAAGAAGAGCCTGAAGAGCAAGAAGCTGCTGCGATAGATTCTAGTAGTGGTAATATTGAGAAAGAGGAGAATTCAGAGCCAGATGAGAACCCCAATATCACAAGTTCAATGGAAAAACAGGAGGGTCCTTCCGAAGAGCTCAAGATCACAGGTTCGATGGAAGAACAAGAGGGTCCACACGAGGAGCTTACGACCACAAATTCAATGGAAAAACAAGAGGTTACTAACGAGGAGGACAAGATCACAGATTCAACGGAAAAACAAGAGGATACTCATGACGAGGAGGTCGAGATCACAGAATCAATGGAACAACAAGAGGGTACTCACAAGGAGATCAAGATCACAGGTCTAATGGAAATACAAGAGGGTACTCAAGAGGAGGTCAAGATCACAGGTCTAATGAAAATACAAGAGGGTACTAACGAGGAAGTCAAAATTATAGGTTCAATTGAAAAACAAGAGAGTACCCAAGAGGATGTCCAGATCACAGATTCAATGGAAAAAGAAGAGGGTACCCAAGAGGAGGTCATGATCACAGATTCAGTGGAAAAACAAGAGGATACTCAGGAGGAGGTCATGATCACAGGTCTAATTGAAAATGACGAGGGTACTCAAAAGGAGGTCAAGATCACAGGTTCAATGGAAAAACAAAATGGTGCTCACGAAGAGGTCAAGATCACAGGTTCAATAGAAAAACAAGAGGGTTCTCTCAAGGAGGTCAAGATCATTGGTTCAATAGAAAAACAAGAGGGTACTCGCGAGGAGGTCAAGATAATAGGCTCAATGGAAAAACAAGAGATTCCTCATGAGGAGCTCGAGATCACAAATTCAATGGAAAAACAAGAGAGTCCTCACGAGGAGGACAAGATCACAAGTTCAATAGAAAAACAAGAGGATCCTCAGGAGGAGCTCGAGATAACGGGTTCAATGGAAAAAATAGAGGGTCCTCCTGATGAAATGGAGTTGACAGAGGCTAAAGATGAACAAGAAAAGGCTAAAGATGTTGATGAAGAAGCAAACACCGGAGAAGATGGAAGCGAAGCTTCTTCTGATAGCATTCCAAAGAAAACTGTTGATAGGCTTCCGTCAGAGAAAGCTCTTGATAGCCCAACAGAGAAGGCTCTCAATAGCCTTCCCGAAAAAGCTCCAGATAGCCCAGCAGAGAAGAATATCGATAACCTTTCCGAGAAAGCTCCTGATAGCTCAACAGAGAAAGCTCCCGATAGCCTTCCCGAGAACGCTACTGATCGCTCAACAGAGATGACTCTCAATAGCCTTCCCGAGAAAGCATCTGATAGCTCAGCAGAGAAGGCTCTCATCAATAGCCTTCCTGAGGAAGCTCCAGATAGCATTCCAAAGAAAACTCCTGATGGCCCAGCAGAGAAGGCTCTCAATAGCCTTCCCAAGAAAGCTCCTGAAAATCTCGCAGCGAAAACTGAGGACCAGAAACTCGAGGAATCATCACAGGAGGAGGACAATTTTCTTGATTTCGATACAACTGAACAAGAAAATGAGCCAGATGATGAACCGAACTGGCGAGTGTTGTACATGAAAGGAACAACTGACAGGGAACAGACATTACTTGCAGAGTACACAGCAGTTCTTCGTAATTTCAAAGAAGTCAAGACTAGGCTTATGGAAGTAGAGAGGAGACAACAAGACGGCCTCTTTGAATCAGCAATGCATTTAAAAGAGCTAAAGAACGCTAATGCGATGAAAGATGAAGAGATTCGCACACTACGCCAGAAGCTGAAGCAACTTCAAGCAATGCTTGATAAGAAAGGTAAAAGTGAAGCAGACCAGAGCCCTGCAGAAGATGATCCAAAGGCAGAAGTAGAAGATGATGACGACGAATATGACCTGAAATTTCTGATGCGAAGCCAATGCCAAGGCCAAACCCAAGAAATATCAGAAGTAGAAGAAAAGTTTCGCGGTGACATTGATGCACTACTGGAGGAGAATTTGGATTTCTGGCTAAGATTCAGCGCTTCATTTCACCAAATACAGAAATTTGAAACTGAGATACAAGATTTGAAAAATGATGTGGCAAAAATACATAAGGCGAAGAAAAGCGAAGGAAGCAACTCGAGGAGGACCTCATTGAAAACAGAAGCAAGATCAGTATATAAGCATCTGAGTGAGATACAAACCGAGCTCACGGTCTGGTTGGAGCAAAGCCTTTCGCTGAAAGAAGAACTGCAGTGTAGATTTTCATCATTGTGCAGCCTTCAAGAAGAGCTCACGAGGGCCTTGAAGGAGAGCGCTGAGGACGAAGACTTCAAGTTCACGACATTTCAAGCTGCAAAATTTCAAGGTGAGCTGTTGAATATGAAACAAGAAAACAATAAAGTTAAAGAAGAATTGCAAGCAGGTTATGATCACGTATCTGGGATTCAACGGCAAGTTGAGAAGTGCTTGAGGAAGTTGAATGATGAATTCGGGTTCGTGGTTAATACAAAGAATAATAGTAGGCATCTACAGCATAGTGAGAGCAGGAACCGAGTTCCTCTGAGATCATTCATATTTGGAGCGGCAAAGAAGCAAAAGCAATCCATCTTCTCAACCGTGAGCCCTGCACTTAACAAGAAGTACAACATCATTAAACAAGGAGTTCAAATGTAGTCTATCTAGATATTTGTTTCATTTTATGCTTCATTAATTTTGGTCCGAAAAGATTTGATTCTTTGAATTTGTGTTTATTTTTTTTTGTCTGGTTTTGAGCTGTGAATTAGCTGTTATAGTTTGTAATTATCAGAACAGGAACTCTTTCTGATCCTAATTAACATTACAATCACAAGTACCAGAGGGGTTTCTTCTTCATTTATGCAACTTTTCTTCTCAGAATCTTATCCTCATTCAGAGACAGCAATTCCAGTTTCGGGTCAGGTTTTTCAGGTCCAAATGGCTAACCCTAACCCACAAGAGGTACGGGTTAGTATGGACTGTGGATTGAGTGGGCATTGCCCGACCCAATTCACATCTTTTCCCAACAAACCCGGCCTGACCTGAAAATTTTAGTACAGACTGTGGATTGAGTGCGCATTCCCCACCCAATTCACATCTTTTCCCAACAAACCCGGCTTGACCTGAAAATTAACCACACATATCTTGTGCAACCTAAAAATAAATAAATAAACCAAATTTTGGTTCTCCACGAGTTTAGGTCCAAATTGTAAGTTCTATCCTACTCCTCAAAACCATCCTGTAAAATGAGAGTTTTCTCTTCTAAACATTCATTCTCACAATCCAAAAGGGAATTTGTATTCATCCAAGTGCTAATGAATATGCAGCAAGTTAGCTTATGTTGGTCTCTTCTCCAGCAAAAAAGTATATAAGCATATATTATACAAAACAATAGGAACCAATTACCAAAATCTATGGTGGTTCCTCTAGATTTATTATCGTTGCAGTACTGGTTGCTATACAATTGAAATCTTTCTACTACGGACCCAAAAAAATCCTTATTTCTTTTAATGTGTGTGCAAGTCTGATTAACCAGAAACGTTCTGGTTTTTCATGCTCCTCATTAATCTACCCCTCAAAAGCTTTACTTCCTCAGTAGTGATACTCTGTAATCAAAAAATGGATAATTAGATGAAGTCGGGCTGACCCGTTGAAGTCAAACAACGATGCCACATGCGGCTGTTTGGATCCACAGCTCTGGGGTAAGAAATGACTTCAGGGATGGGAAAGTAGACGTAATGAGTGTTGCATATGCCTACAGTGATTCCACTATATCCGGCAAATGCTCCGTGAACCTGTCAAAAAACCAGCAAATGAAACATAGATCCCAATGTTAGTTGTCTACCAAGAGAAGAGAGATTCATTCCAAGACCAATGAATGCGTGCACAGCAGAAAGAAAAGAAAAGAAAAAGAAAAAGAAAAACTGCATATTGTGCTAGAAGAAGTAATTGAGAAAAGTTGGCAATTCGAGCATGCATGTCAAGTGTGTGTGTTGGGAATGTCACAAAACAATTAATCAATTGTGTGCACGCATGTTTTTTTGGGGATCAACACGACACCATTATTAAACCTGTTGGGTACTCCAACATGAACATGGCATGGTTACAAAATACGTGAGTCCAAGCACGCTTATCTCTTGTTGAGACCCAAAATACCAGCTGTCGGGATACTATTGTACCCAGTACCAAACTGAGCTTCTCTAAATTGCAAAAGCAAGAAAAATTGTGAGGTGTAGGCTTGGATCAGCCAACTGGGTCACTTTCTAGGCCAAATAACAACGTACACCATGAAAATGGCATCATCCTAAATTGCATTTGGGTGTGTATGGGTGTGAGTGCACGTGCTAGAGAGGGAGAGAGAGAGAGAGAGAGAGAGAGAGAGACTAACAGCATTCTGTCCCAGTACAGTACATAAAATTCCATCTGATGCATTCGCACGGCATGCACGGATCATGTATGTTGGATCAATATACTTCACATCAACTGGAACCGAAATCTCCCGAAAAAATTTCTTTGTCTGGCATAAGTAAATGATTATCAGTGTTACTCCCCAAAATGAAATGCAGGCATATAAATAAATTGACTCAAAATAAACATTCATAATTACAAATCCTAAGCAATGAAAAATGATGTGCCTGTCCAAACCATTTGAAACTTATGCAGAATAGGATCTTAACGCCTCACATAGTGGAAAGTGATCCATAAATAACAATGTCACCATTTCTAGGTTACAAAGGTGCATGTATATTGATTTGCTCACACGAAAAAAGACCAAATAGAGTTCATCAAGTGAACTACATGAAAAAGAAAAGACCAACCTCTTGTTGAAGATGTACACCAAAATCTCCCAGAATTCTGTTCCCGGATGCGTCAGTGGCATTGGTTTTCTCAAGAAAATCCTGCATCGAAAACCAGCAAAATAGTTAATGTTATATTTCTCACTGTATTTATTTTTTGCCTCTATAAAATCTCAAATATGAACTCATTTACTTAAAACTGAGAAGAAGAAAAAAACATACATTGTACAAATTTAAGAGAAATACTGCCAAGAGCAGAACTCATCTTTTGAAAAAAAAAAAAAAAAATCATTGCCAGATTAGCCTTTTGGGTGTCTACTTACAACAATCACATACTGATCTTCCCCTTTTAATTAAGTACCTAAATAGTTGCCTACAGTGAAGTTCTTTTTAGCACTTGGGCATCCATACATTAAACATCTTCGAAGAGACCACCTCAGTTACAACTACTGTTGCTAATCTAATCCTCAATTAGTGCCACCCCAAAAATGTCTCTCTTTATCTTTTATCCCGAACCACTTCTAGATTTGAACATTATAGACAGAACCAGACATAAATTTATCAATAAAAAAAAAGTGAAGACAAGATTCTTGAATTTCCAATATAACTAAAGATCACATCAAAACTTAAACATGGATTGAACAGAATAATTTGTTCACAACATTCATTGTACAACTTACCTTCCAATTTCATAATGGTTTAATTCAAAAGCTAAAAATCAATTGTTGATGAAACTAACCTGGCCTGCTCCCTCTGCTATGCAGACCACAGCTGATCCTTTTTTTTCAAGTAGGTATTTCAAATGCCGCAAAACACCACGAGGCCCATGTAAATTAAAGGGTACCTCCGGGATCAAACAAATGTCAATTTGTCCACTAGCCAAGGATGCATGCATTGCAATAAATCCACTGCTACGTCCCATAAGTTTCACAATACCAACGCCATGATAAGCACTATGAGCCTATATAAGAAGAATAAGGGAGAAAATCATTTTGATATTGGCATGACAACAATAACTGGTATAAGCTTTCACACCTCATCTTCAAGCGGAAAATCATGATCACTCTGAGGCATGTCAAATAAGTAACACAAGGGTAAGAGTTGAAGTAAATTTGTACCTCAATGTATGCAGAATTTATTGCTCGTTGTGCTTCTTCAACAGCAGTATCAAAGCCAAAAGTTTTATCCATCATCAATATATCATTGTCTATAGTTTTTGGCACACCAACTACAGCCACCTGCAATCGCCTTTTCCGGCACTAAAATCAAAATAAGGATAAATTAGACATGAGTATATTTGAAATTAATGCAGCATGTCAACATATAACTTCATACCAGAATAGCACAAATATACAAGTTGATGGCAGATATCCAAAACCTAGTTACTGAAAGTTTGAAACTACCTCAATACAAAATTGGGAGAGAAAGATATAATAGAGGAAGTACATAATGTGTAAAAGGACAACAATATAGTACACAATATCACTACAAAATTCTGGCTTAACAACCTCATTATGTATTGCATTGGCTCCGGCATGTGTGCCGTTCCCACCCAGCACAAAAAGCATGTTGATTCCTCTTTCCTGATAACATGAGGAAAACACAAATCAGATACTCCAAACCTTGCGAATTATGCTGCATTTTCAGGAGAAAAATTCAGACAAATAATCTGAATTATGAAGATATCAGACAACAGCAGAATACAAAATCAGTACCTCCATACTATCCACCATTTCACTAACAGATGGTCCTCCACGTGAAACTCCTAACAAGCTTCCACCAGAAAGGTGGACATTTTGGACAACTTTTCTTGATAACTGATAAACAAAATCAAAGATGAAAAAATCAGTCCAAAATTCTATTGAGGAAGAAGCATGTCGTCACCTTAAATGCACACTGACAGAAACTGAAACTTACTGGCATTTCACTTAATTCTTTGTCAGAAAATCCACGGTAACCAAAAGGAATCCCCACAATCTTTTTTACACCGTAGATTTCAAGTGTGATAACAATCTGCAGTAGATATAATGCAAGTTTGCACAAACATGAGAACCCATAAAATGCATGCATCATTATTTGTTCAAGCACTAGCATGACATTTAACAACATCAGAAACAAACAAATACGTTGGTTTCATCAAACAAAACTGCAGGTACTATGCAGATGCAATTATTATCAACAAAATTTCATTTACACATGAAAATGACCTGTCTGATGACATCATTAAGACCGGGGCAGAGCCCTCCACAAGTTACAATAGCTGCTTTCACCTCTTCCGGTTTGAAGTATATTTCCTCCCGAGGCCCAGCTCGATGAACCCTGCAAACAAAATTCCAGTTCTGTATCCATCAAACACAATCTAACTCACAACAAAACCCAATACAAGATTCCATCAAGCAGCTTGCTCTTTAGAATCACAAATACCCCTAATTAAGTCTCAAGAGATTACCATTGTTCCACCCATGTACAATTAGGATCAATGCACTCAGCACCAGCAGAGGTAGGTGATGAATAATTAATGACCTGAATCAACAAATCAAGACTAAATCACAACTAATCCTAGCATTACAAACTGCACAGCCAAAAAATAACGATTCCTAGATCTTTTTAGAAGCTAATTGGTAAAATAACCATGCAATTGTTGCTTAGTGCTCAAAATGAAATACAAGAGCAATTAAATACCTTAAGGAGGACTCTATCGTTGTTATTGATGTAGCCATGCCACTTCTCGTCGGCCGGATAAGCTTCTTCAAAGCCTCCGGTCACCGGACTCCTAAAAACCACAAAAATCGCAAACAAAAAAACGAACTGATCTCAGTCAACGAACACAAAAAATGAACTGGAATCGAAAAAGCGAGAGAGTAATACACTACACTGACCTCATCCTCAGGCAAAAAGTCGACGGAATTGGAGCCACATCGGGCAAGACATCAGTAATGTGAGGAATGTTGAAGCGAGCCTCGAAGTCTTGCTGGAACTTTGACTTCCAGTCAGGATCGCTGAAATCGATGTTCTCGGAGTGTTGACTCTTCGCGGAGATCACGCGGCGGCTCCTCCGCCTCGCCGACGCGATCCCGGCCAAGTTGCATCGGACGGAAGTAGGAAAGGTGAAGACGGCGGCTGCAGAAACGGAGGGCCGCGGAGGAGCGAGGTTGGGGCTGATCGCGCACGAGAGAGCGTCCATCGTGGTGGAGGTTCCGTACAGTGAGGTCGTCGGAGAGTGTGGAGAAGCTCTGGAAGTTTCTGGAGAGAGATCGAATTGATGAAGAAGAAGACAGAGCAAGAAACAGCAGAAACAGAGCGAAGCTGTTTTCTTCTGTACGGACACTGCCTGACTGGAGAAAACAAGGAAGCTTTTCGGAGTTCAACGGGGTGCGAGCTTTTCTTACCAAATTACCCTTTCACTATTTTATTAATACAAGATTGGTATTTATTTTGTGTCAAATTGTTCCTTGTTTATCTTGATTTTTTGTTCTAATTTTGTTTCTTTAATACCTATTATACGCCAATTTTGTGGTTGATTTGATTTTTGATCAAACTTAATTCTTATAGTGTTCACGTATATTTGAAATATGTTTAATTAGATATCAATATGTAACAAAAAATATGTATTAAGATCAAATGTGACAGACTGGATTTAGTTCATTTTTTCCGAGTTGAATTGAAAAGGTTTAACATAACTTAAAAGGTGTCTGGTTTGTTCAGATTAGATTCGAGCTTTACATATAAAATGCACGAATTTGTTCGACACGCAAGTTGTAAGAAACATCCAACTTAATTCCAACACAAAGACTTGCTAGATTCAATTTATATGACTCGGTAAAAACATTACATCTACTTTCTATTATCTTCAAGTTCATAACCTTGTCGCCCATAATTTGTTACTGTAAAAGACAAACTTGATTAGATTTTACGTTTGAAATAAGTTGTGGGTGATAAGGTAATTTGGTTATTAGTTTTTCAATTTCTATTTTTCTTAAATAGAACCCTAAATTGTGGTTGGTGCGAACTTTTCACCTACTCATCTCACGTGCTTTGTAATTGAGATCTATTATTGTATGAGTTTGATTTTATTCAACGTGTTATGTGGGGGGATTCAAATCATGTTTTACCAAGTTCATTAAAAAATTTGAAGTAGTGACCAATATTAAAATATTGGTCATGCTCAATTTACGTGAAAAAAATTTATTGACTTGTGTATAAACATGTGTTTTAGATTAATAAACTAATTTGCAAATATTTGTTAATAGTTTGCAAACAAATATTGATAAATTTGGAAACGATAAAAATTGATACGATATATCTGAAACATTTTTTCGTTCGTTATCACTTAGTGGTTGTTTGGGAACACTTCTTCTTGCTTTTAGAAGCACTTATAGAAATAGATATAAGT
>JAYMTE010001895.1:0-12253 GCA_036897545.1 Pelargonium fulgidum
TGTAACCAATTCTCTTCTTTCGAAGTCTCCTTGATACTTAATTAAACGAGAAAAGGTCTAAATCACTACAACCTCATCTCCCTTAATTAGCATTAAACCCGAGATAAGAATCAAAAGACAATAGCAAGCAAGCATTTTGTCTAGTTTTTCAAGATTCATCCATGATTTAAGCCCAAATCTCTAAGGTGCACAAAACCGAAGAACTCATGAAGCATTAAACAAAATCTGGAAAAACAAAACATTCACAACAACACATGGTGAAGTGGTGCTTTTCAGAGCAAAGATGGAGGAGGCAGTAGAGATGTGGGTTCTAAGTTTAGATTAGAGTATATATTATAGCTTCAACACTCCAACCTACAAGCTTGAATTGCTTAGTTGGCCACA
This sequence comes from Pelargonium fulgidum, assembly GCA_036897545.1. Lineage (NCBI taxonomy): Eukaryota > Viridiplantae > Streptophyta > Magnoliopsida > Geraniales > Geraniaceae > Pelargonium > Pelargonium fulgidum. The sequence goes on from JAYMTE010001895.1 coordinate 385, forward strand.
GTGTGTGGCTATAAACCGCAAGGTCAGAGGTTCAATCCCTCTTTCTAGCTTTTAAAAAGTTTTTTTTTTCATTTTCACTCCTTTTTTTTACACTTTTGTTAGTCGTACACTTGTTCAAGATGCATGTGATGTGTCATGCTTAACAATTCATAATCGTGTCGTTTCTTTTTTCTTTTACTTTTTCTTTTACTTTTGTTAGTTGTTCATTTGTTCAAAATGCAAGTGATGTGTCATGCTTAACAATTCGTAATCGTGTTGGATTTTATTAAAGACTATACACGTCGGATTATCGTGGTGCTTCTCTAAAACACGGACATACATAGCACTTCCACTTGATGATTTAAGGATATATTGTAATCTTAATAACGTATTATAAGTGTTGTTGTGTCATTTCAAATGTGTTGTTTACACTTTTGATTAGTTTTTCACTTGTTGAAGATGACCATAGTTATTCTTTGGATTGTGATGTGAGTGTTTGACTTACATATATGACAATTCGTGTCGTAATACAACACAAGACACGAAATTAACTTGTTTAAATATACTAATTTTAGAATTATGCCATGTTAAAGCATATTTTAGAATTATGGTTTTAAGTATTCAAAAAACATCAAATCTAATAAGATGTGAAATCTATTTTTAATCATATTAGTTGTTGTATGATTTAAATAGGCTTGACAATTTTGGTCTTGATATGTGACTCGACATGAATACAATACATGTTAGATAAGTTAGATTCAATCTAATCATGTTTGTGACACTAGTCAACCTACTTTGTTAATCGTTTGGGTTCACAGCAAACTAGCATCGACTTATATGGGCCATAAATGACAAATTTTATCAGTAACTTGTTCATAGCTCATACCAATCAACAAGAAATGATGGTGCAAGAAACAAAAATTTGAATTCAAATCTCTTCAAAAGCTTCGCAGCCAAGAAATCAACAAAGGATTCGATTACACAACAACGATCACTTGTCACTAATCCTAAATCAAAATACTATACACCATTTTGTTAGTTCAATGTGTACACTGCTTTTCCAGCACTTCTGCAAAACATGCCTGTGAGAGTCTCCTTATCTTGAACTTGATTCACTCCCTTCAAAAAAAAAAAAAAAAAAAGGTCTTTGGTTACGATATGATAGAATATATGAAATGCCCAGCGAATGGGAAAAAAAGAGGAGAACAAGTGCAAACTTTTTTATATGCTCCACATGATATACAATACTACCACTGTATATGATCCATATTGTGAAAACAACTAAGTTTACCTGAAAAATCAAACGACTTTACTCAGTTTGCGGAGTCTAGCTGAGTTTTCAGCTTCCCTGTCCACTTCTCTCCTGAAACGAAAGATTGACAATTAATAATAATTTCTCATAATGTTACTAAATTTCACTAGCAAGCGTCCTACTTGATTTCTCCTCCCATAAGAGAACTGAAGACTTTGCGATCATTCCTGCACAGAAAATCAGAAAGGAAAAATTGAATAAGAGTAGATTCCATAAGGGGATAAAAATGAAGGGTTGAAGACCTACTCAGCCTCTCCAAGTGTTCTGAAATACTTCAACAAGAGATGATGTGTCTCAGTCAACAAACCAGGAATCAAATTTTGCAACAGTAAGACAATATCTTCATCTGAGAGTTTTTGTTTCTGCAGATAGCAAGAAAAAGCTGAATGAAAGCAGTAGCAACCTTATCAATTTGAAGAAAATTTAAGGTGTAAAATATCTAACCAACACTGGTCTCTTTCCGTCCTTACTGTCTTCATCATTCATGTGGTGAGCAATTGCACAGCAGAAATTGAAAATATGTTCTGGAAATAAGTATTTATGATATCCTGCAATAAACTTGGAAATGCGCATCACGGGGTACTTTTCATGTCTTGCTATTATACCTTCTTTCCAACTAATCAGTTTGGAACTATACATTAGATCTTGGAAGCGGCTCATGTCAATCAAATTCTCCTTCATACGAGGCTGTAGATTGGTCAAGAGATTAAATGAGAAACCACTTTCCCAAAGTAGAGGAGGGTTTATGAAGAGAGCGCCACTCAACATGGTGTGATCCAAATACCTACATGATCCAAACAAGAGAAACTTAATACAATTCAAACGAGAAATATATAATAAAAATTATTTAAAGTGTTATTTACTTTATATCGCTGATGTTATGCATGAATGCACACAACGGACCATCCTGGCATAGCTCTTGGGTTATGTGACGCCGAATACTCGTCATATCAGGTTTGCATTTTTTGGACTCTGTTCCATATAACCCAACTATTTGGACTATCCCGTAGCTAAAATCTTCAACACTTTGTTGCATTTCCACAACTTTTGCACTCACTTTTTGAGCTTCAAAAATACTACGCCCCGGCAAAAATTTTAGAGAGGGCTCAACCCCCCTTTGTACAAATACCCCATCCATGAGGTCTAAAAAGGTTACATCCTTCCACAAGAACCACGTCACCATTTCTGCTAATTGTCTGCAAAAAGAAGGAAATGAAATATTAATAAAATTGAAATTGTCAATCCCGTACTGATCGTGGGCGCACTTTAGATACCTCACGGTTAAAATAGTATACCTGAAGATGAGTATCATGGGGCTTTTTATGTATTCCCACCATTTAGTAGTTGATGTTCCCTCTAGACCCTTCTTCGTAAAAGTTTGGTACATGGTTTTGAAATAATCATTAATGTGAACAACATGGTCCACTGCGATCATCTTCTTCTCCCCATCAATGGTCCCATAGCAACTGATCATCCTTGAATGCTTGTAATCATCTTTGCAGGTCTCAATATTGGTATTGACAGTAGGAGGCAGAGCTGAGATTCGAATAGGAGTACGGCCATATTGTGTTATTGATCCTGAGTACATAGGCACTTGCTTGTAACTACCAATGGAGGTAAACAAATTCAGCTGCAATACACATTAACAATACATGTGTCAAGATAACTATTGAATGAACTAGCCATGTCCTCATTTAGGTAAACAAGAGAACATTTAATGCAATATAAGTAACATGTCACACAAAGGAAGGTATTCATAAATTGCAAAATGCACAGTATTTTTTTTTTGGGGTAGAAACAGGAAAGCAAAATCAGAACAGCAAGAACTAAACAGCAGCAGGTTCCAATCTAGAGCTCGACACTCTCCTGGCATCATCACGAATTAGCATGGCCACACAGTCCGGCACCCGGTCAAACGTACGCCAATCCACATCCATGGACAGCCCCGCATTGGCTAACATATCAGCGACCCGATTACATTCTCTATAACAATGCGAGATCGAAACCTCCCACTCTTTCCCAAACCAGTCACGAATATCTCCAACAACACTCTCCTCCAACCTAAAGACCAGGCAAGTTGGAGGCCTGCACGCAAACCTCCCAATTCAGCAACCAAAGCCGAGCACACCCCAGATTTACCAGCAAACCCACCAATCCATCTGCCCATTGAATCCCGAAGAACACCACCATATGCAGCCGGTCCCGGGTTGCCCTTGCTATCGCCATCTGTGTTGAGCTTAACCCAACTAGTAGGAGGAGGCACCCAATTAACAAAAGTCTCTGATCTAACAGCAGCCGAGTTCAAATGGGAACACCAGGCCTCTTGCACAACCTTTGCTTCTCTCAGTATGGACACAACCGGAACCATTGGAGTAGTGTACCTCGGTTGAAGAAGGAGTCCGCAGCGCCACCGCCAAAGAAGCCAAATCCCAGCCTCAAAAGTGAACCCCCACTTCAGGTTGTTAACATCCTCATAAGCTTTGGAGACTTTCCAATCGACCCACTCTGATGCCTTTAACGCAAAGAACTGATTCGACATGGCTGGAGGAACAAGACAAGACCACACACTTTTAGCCCATCCACAGTCACGAAAAAGATGGCATTCATCTTCCAAGTCTATCTGCCATCTACAACAAAGCGGTGACCCAATCTGACCCCGCTGGTAGCGAAGCAAAGAAGTGTGCACTCTACCTCTTTTAATAAGCCAGAGAAGAAATGTCCATTTAAATGGACCTTTAAACCTCCATAAACATTTCCAGCTTTGCAAAGAAGAAGTGTTATCTTGGTTTTTCGAACTGTAAGCTGACTTAACTGTGTAGGTTCCCGACTTGTGAAGCCTCCAGACCACACCGTCACTGGTAAGCTTGTTGATGGGAACTGGGATACCCAGAACCTTGTCAGCTAACTCTCTTGGAAGGGTTCGATAAACCAACTCGTAGTCCCATCCTCCCGAGGCCCGGAAAAAATCGTTAATCCGAACATTATACGGAGAATCAAACGGGAGCTCCTCAGCAATCGGATGATCACCACACAAACATCTCGGAAGAAGTCCACAGAATTTTCATTACCAATCCGCCAACCTGGGCGCTCCATACAAAGAATAAAAAGGTACGGTGAAATGGGGTCTCCCTGGAGTAAACCCCGCTGAAGCCGAAAGCTATTCGAAGCCAACCCATTAAAGAGCACTGCCATGTCCACAGAGCGAGCACTAAACATAATTAGATTACCCATCTCGCAGGAAGACCAAAGAGCTGAAGTGTCTCTTCAAGGAAATCCCAATTTAACCTGTCATATGCTTTCTCAAGGTCCAGTTTCAAAGCCATAAAGCCCTTCCCCGACCTCCCATTTCCAATTTTATGCATCATCTCCTGAGCGATAAGTACATTATCACGCGTAGTTCTGCCCGGCACGAAACTACCTTGATTAGGTGCCACCATGGAGTCCAGCAACGGGGCGAATCCGATTCACCGAGACCTTAGAGACTACTTTGAGCGGGACCGAAAAACATTTCAAACAAATGACACATGGATATTTTACAAATATGTGGAGTTATTCATTAAATAGAATGAGAACATTTATTTGTCTAACACAATACTATTAATCTCCATAAACAAACATTTTGAACCCAATCATCATTTCATAAATATTCCATAAATATATATCAGTTACAAATATGTGGAGCTATTCATTAAATAGAATGAGAACATTTATTTGTCTAACGCAATGCTATTAATCTCCATTAAAAACATTTTCAAGCCAATCATCATTTGATAAATGTTCCATAAATATATATTAGTGAGGGATGTTACTTGCTTTGAATTGGGCTGAGATGGGTACTGTTAAGAGGTTGGCCTGCTTGATCTGCTGTAGGGCTATGGCGCACTTTCTCTGGACGGCGGATACGATTCTCGGAACTAGAGTCTCCAGCTCTTCCCGGACGGAAGAATTTTCCGGATAGGTCTCCAGGAGGGTTGCAATGCATTTGAGCACGGGACCTGAGGAGGAGGAGGAGACAGCGTTTGTCTCAACGACGAGGTTGATCTCTTCATCTACAGCGGCGGGGAGAGTCTCCTCAAGTTTCTCCAGCGCCTGAATCTGAGAACGGAGAGAGCGCTTTTCCTCCTCCTTCGACTCCGAATTGAGCTTCTCGTCGAACCGTCTGCATTTCTTGTTGAGGTTGCGGATGCGGTTTTTGAGCAGAGTAGCAATGTCTGTGTTTTCCATCTCAGATTTTGGACAAGGTTTTTGGGTGGTTTAGGGTGCGAAAAAAAGTTGAACTAAAAGACGTGAGTGGTTTTTTTTAATTAATTGGTTTTTGGGCAATGTTACATTTTCTCCTCTTATTTTGTATTATTTTATTCACTCGTCACAGTGCAGACCAAAGAATGAGATGGTATTTTTATTTTTATTTTTTCTCTTTTGTTGAACAAACAAGCTAAATTGCCAACTCCTGCATATGATTCCGACACTAATTTAGTAGTGACCTTCTTTTTTTGAATTAATATACTAATATCTTGCCTTGATATTATCCGATTCGGAGCACCAACATTGTTTCCAAGCGAAGTATGCTTCGAGACAAGTCTCCACAGCACCGTCCTCCGACCAGATCCAAGTCTCCAACCAGATCCAAATCCGACCAGATCTGAGCTCCTCCAGCACAACTCCGAGCTTCGAGCTCCTCCAGCAACCGCCTCTCATGCCGCCGTCGTCGCCTCCACTAACCTCCCATCGCTCTCCGTTAAATTGGCTGACCTCCGAGCTCCTCCAACCGTTAAAGTTGCTCTGTAATTTTTGGGTATAATTTGGTAGGATTGTTTGTTGCAATTTGGTATAATTTTTGGATATAATTATCCATAATTTGAGTTGACGTTGAGTTTTATCGGTTAAATTGATGAATTTTTTGGCGAAATTTTGAATTTTCTTGCAATTTTATGAACTTTCCGGTAACACCATGTAGATTCCGACAACTTCATGAATTATTCGGCAAAAAATATTAATTTTTCGGTGACAATATGAATTTTTCGGTGATACAATTATATAACATAATTAAAAAAGAAAATAATTTTCATTTTAATTTTTTTAAATCATTTAAATATTGAACTAACCAATTAGAGAGTGACACGTGGTCAACAAAAAATAATTAATTCAAATTTGCCACATATATACTGATTGTATAATGTAACTCAATCAAAACACGACACATGACAAATAATAATGTTTTTGAATTATTTTTATTCGGAAAAATTCCACGTTAACCAATTTAACGGAAATTTTGACGGAACCTAACGGCAGAGACCATCCGGGTTCATTTTTTTATAGTACGGGGACTAATACGGTCCATTCTATAGTTAAGGGACCATTTCGGTCCATTTCTGATAATAGAGGAACCATAGGGATAATTAATCCTAAAATAAAAAGAGTGCAAGCATAGATACCCGAAAGCCAAAAGCCAAAAGCCAAAAGGATGAGTTTGAAGAGAGTACCTTTACTGATAAATGGATTGCTTGAGCTGATTTCCTAATCACATTCACATAAAAAAAGGCTGGTATTCCATAAAATAGGTATTACCTCTAGAGACTTGGATCTCATTTGCAATCATCCAATCCAATTTTCATCCATTATTTACTACGGCGGTGTAATTACCTAAAAGTATGTACAGAGTTGGAGCTTGAGCTCTTCAAAGCTGGAGCATTTTTACAACTGACATAATCACACAACAGATGACAAAATACTAAAATCCCATACACAGGATTCAAGATGCATAAAAATTAAAACATCCCATACGCATGTTTCTTTAGGTAATCATACCATACTTCCAAATTTCAAAGCCTCCCTACCAATCACTATAAAGATAACAAAATACTAAAATCCCATACAAAGGATTCAAGATGCATATAAACAAAAATAAAAACATCCCTTAAGTACTCGTTTCCAGATAATCATAACATACTTTCAAATTTCAAAACCTCCCTATCAATCACTAGTTTCTTCCCGTCTCCAAGTCCGTCTCCGTCCTGAAGTATGAAAAAAATCTTAGTGTAAAGAGCAATGTTGAAGATTTAATTATAACGAAGTAAACTTCATGTCCTTGTGAAAGTGATCCTCTATATACTAGGGACTTTGACACATCTAGTAAGAATACTTTAATTGCTGTTCTATTATAATGAAGTAAGAGAAGAAAAAGGGGTCAGTCAATACGTCACACTCCCTCAGCATATTCTCTTTACGATATTTATTGAGCCAATGCTCAACCTTCTAGCACTAATTTGTCTTACTAGTAAACTGTTCCTTTATAACCTTCTTTTCAATAGAAGCTGTTAAACTAAAAGCTATTTGGGTTCATAAACAAGAGGTTTCTACTAGTAAATTACTATAAATGAAGCATTACTTTAAGACCCTTGAAAGTCACGGTTACACATTGGGCTCTAATTACTGTGTAACCGGAGATTAGATCATCATAGTATCCACATTAGATAGGGGGTACTTTTCCAACAGAGAAAGTATGAATGAAGCTTCTCGCTATCAAAGGTCGGGATTCTCAAAAGGAAAGGCTTGATTGAAGGGTTGAAGACAAAGTTAATGACAAAGGATTAGAAGCATTCCATTCTTTTAAAAGCAATGAAAGGTTAAAATTGAGAACAATAATTATAAGAAAGGTTTTCATTGCATTGACATTTGGTTTTGCTTGATATTTAAATCAAAGGGCGTAGGGTAAATCTCAAGCTTATTAAAATGGGAAGTTTAGAAGTCTGGTACTGTGCTGAGGAACAAAAGGACTCCAGTGTTTTAACAAGAATATAACAATTAAGACAAAAGCATGAACAGGCAAAGAAAAAGCACGGGTTCACTTTGTGATAATGAACGGATTCCTTCCTTGGATACGGAGTTTTTTAACTTTCACAATAGAGGGACATGGAGAAGAAGTTATGAGATATCTAAAGCTCGGAATTCATAGTAGCCTTTATAATAGTGAGCAGACTGAATAAAACAATGTAAGGGTATAAGGTGATAATTAAGTAGTAAGAACACATCAAATTAACATAGTAATTCAAGAAAACAACTAATGAACACATTACCAATACCAGGGCTGCCGAGATGGGGGGCAACTGCTACGACATTTTTCATCAATGCCACTCCAGTTGGTGAGACCGTATGAGCTAGTTCATAACTGATGCGGGAAGCACGATTCACCGTCAGCCTTGACCTTTTGTCGGGGTGATTTTCAGGGGGTGGTTTCTTCCCAGTAACCTCTAAAATCATACCTTTGACCCAATGTTTGGTGCTATATTTAGTTCCTCCGGCACTAGGCATGGTATCAGAATAGGGGTTATCCACTAGAGGACCATGTTCCACCCACTCCATAGTTTGGGTGACCAAACACACAGTGCCATTCCCCAAATCAACAGGGGACATCCATATGGAGTCGTAATCGAACTTGTAATCCACCCCTTCTTCCGGCCACAATATTTTGAAGGGCTCCAAATCATTGTCCAAGTCTAAAGCCTTCAAACCGCCGCGGATGTTGGCTGACCGATTGCAATAATACAAAACTTTGTCAACTACAGTTGAATATACAAAATCGTCTTCCCAACTCAGCTCCCGGGTACCCAGACACATCCAGTTGTTGGTACTGGGATAGAAGGCATACAAGCCTTGGGTGGGATAGTAAATCAGAATGCGATGATTATGAGAATCTGCCAGCACTGGAAACGCCGGATCAATGTCTATCAACGAATCAGGCAATTTCACCATACTTCTTGTATAGTGAATCCACTTTTCCAGAGTTGGATCAAAAACCTCCAATACTACTTTCTCCGGACTAGGGTCAAGCTCCGCGTTAGTGAAGCCAAGAAGATGTTCGCTGAGAACCGGAAATAGATAAATTTTACCGTCAAGAGCAACACACTTGAGGATAGGCTGCTTCCTGGGCATGGGAGGTAGGACGCTGACGGGTACCTCACGAGCTCTTTCTCCTGAACCAGCTTCAATACGATAAACATCATCGGCATACAACTCAATACCGCCTTCGGCTGTGGAGATGAAGCCGCCGAGAATGTAGATGTCGGAATCCACTGAGACGACGGCGGGTTTGTAACGGAAATTCATCTTCCAATTCATTTCTAAGGCTGCTCCACTGTTCAGATCCAAAAGATGCCATGAACAGATCTGATTCGGAGCGAAAAATTGTACATACAGATATGACTTCGTGGTCGCCTCTGCCTCTGCCTCAGGCTTACCGTATGAAGTTTCCGCTGCTTTCTTCCTCGGATTCAGATTCAGATGGAAATCTTTCTCTATCTCTAATGCGAGCGATCTCTGGTTTTCCGACGGGCTTTGTGCTGCCTTCCCCTTCTGTTTCTCCTTCTCCTTCTCCTTCCCCTTCCCCTTCCCCTTCCGCCCCATACCGACCGATCTCTCGAATGAGGAATACTTTGAAAACCTAACTAATTGAGCAGTGCGGGTAGGGTTTCTCGCAGAAGTGATATGGGTTGGGGATAAAGATAAATCAACTTTAATTTGACATTTATGACCAAATTACCCCTTCAATACATGCGTATTCAATCAGATTCTAGGGATATCTGCATAAGTATGCTCCTTTTAACCCTATAATGTATACATTCAATTTTTCTATTTATTTAAACACCCTTCCTAAGAGAAGATGTTTGAGTTGTAAAAGAAGATATAAAAAGGAGTTGTGTTTGATAAACACAAAATTGAATTTGGATTGTGTTCTTGCTTTTATCATTCTCATAATCATATTTATCCAAAATTAATGAAAATTTTCAAAATCAAAATCAAAACCATTACACAATTTTCATTAACTAAAAACATTGCACAACATGAATGAACCAAAATCAAAACCTAAACCTATATCTCCAATGTCCTCCATTATAGTGAGCAGTGGTTGTTCATGCTCCATCGATGGAAGAGCCTAGCGTCGGAGCCACGAACATGCCATATTGTCGGAGATGAAGCTCAAAGCACGCCACGTCGTTGCCGAATCTGAGCTACCAGCTCACCATTGTCATGTGCAGACGCCATCGTCGAGCCGAGTAGAGGAGATGGAGGAGAGGGGCTTAGGTTTAGGATTTATTATTTTTTTTTAATTCAAACCAGCTTTGGGCTAGTTTGGTTGAAGTTTAATTTTGAGTTAGGAGGGTATTTTAGTCTTTTTTCCACATAACAGACGAAAAATGTACATAAAGATGTTTGACATAGTTTAAGTTATCCAAAAGTTAAATGCAAAAGTTTATAGTATCCAGGGTTAAAATGAGTATAGTTGAGGGTATGTGATAACTCGCATTTAGTGCTAGTTATTGGACCCTAAATCATGACTAAACCAAGGTCGCTAGGTGTATTTTGCTTAAGTTTGTGCCTGTTTTGTCCTATTTATGCTTAATATTGCACATCATTATCATGGTCGGGCTTTGTTGGAACATTTGGTCATTTCGAGGTCTTTTGATGTATTTTATGCTAATATTAGCTCATTTTTGGAAGATTTTACGTTTGTAGTATTTTTCCATGTTATATCAGGTTGCACGAGTGAAATGACGCCAAGGAGAGGAGTTCGGGAAGTGAAGGTACATCAATCAGCGAATTAGGTCTACAGCACCGCGGTGCTACTACATCAAGGTCACAACGCCACGTCATCAATGCCACGCCCAATTTCCTATTCTAGTGGCGCCGCTGACATAGACAATTTTAGCGTAACGCAGCAGCGCCCAAGCTTGACGTTGCGGTGCCACTTTCTAGATTAGTTTAAATATAATTTTTCTTTTTTATTTGGAGAGGGTGTTGTGAGTTTTGAGTTTTAGACCTAGCAGTCATCACCACTGGTTCTAGAGAGCCATTTCCAGAGAGAGAGAAAATGATGAGAGGTTTGGAGTAAGAGGTTCGGATCGTGACAGGGTTTAGAGTTGATTGGTGATTATCGTCATCAATCCATCTTCTTTGCCTCAAGTTCCCCTTTTGAGGGATTGTAAGCACATTGTTATTAATTTACTTGTTGTTTGTTCTGGATAATTGAGATTATTGTGATTGAGAATTCAGTTCTCTTGTATTTGGATGCTTGATCTTTCAATGGAAGTTTTTAGTTCGAACACTTGTATGTTGGTTATATTGATATTGTCTATGATGTTGATTGTTGGCTAAATGCAATGTGGTTGGGGTATGATATGATTGTATGATTGATAATTAAGACCTTGATTTATTAATACAATGATTGTGGGGAATCTTACTTTTTGCTATTCAAAATGCTACCGAGCAGTCCAACATGATTGTTTCAGTTGATCGTAGTGTGGGATGTTGCCCTAAAAAAGAAATATCCCTCGCTGATCAAAAAGTAAAGGAGAAATTGGAATTGTTGCAGTTATATGCTTCAATACAATTTTCCGCCTAATTGGTCATATACGTCATGCTAAGGTGTATGTGGGTCCCTCGCAGAACATATGCTTGGGAAACGCAATTATGTGCGGGTCGGTGGAGGCCGACATATTCACCTTAAGGTTGGTAAGCCATATCCGGGATATCCAACAAAATATTGGCCGGGTATTCCCGAGATCTCATATTAATTTATCT
>JAYMTE010001896.1:0-12253 GCA_036897545.1 Pelargonium fulgidum
ATAGATCACAAACATCGTACCCGATTGTCGACAGACGGCTAAGATTGGCAGCACAGAATTGGGAGGGATCTTCCAAAGGATCAATGGACTTGTTGGATGCACCCCTCAGAACGCACATGTCTATCAAGCTTCTTAGCTCCTCTTGTTTACTTGCGGGCGCTTTAGAGAAGAGGAGTTCGAGCATCTGCTTGGAATATGCGTAATTCTGTACTTCCATGTTTCTTTTAATGGCGGTTCGAAGGCAATTTATACAGTGCTTTGCTAAAAGAGGTAAAGAGCCTAGATGACGTGAGAGTCTCGCCATCTCGTCTTTTGCACTTATTGCACTTGGCCCCTGCACTTTCTGCAGCCGTCCGATTTCCTGTCGACCCAAAGTAAAACTCAGTTATAAAGGATAACTGTTTTAACCACAGCCAGACACTAATATCCCTATAACAAAAATTAGCCATACATAAAAGCTTGATCTAATTTATAGATTGCTAGGAGACGGACCATACCAGTAGAAGAGTAACAGCGATCTTGTACTGAGCACAGATGGTCGCTTGAGCTTTAATATCAGCTCCTCGAGACTGATCCTTTGCTAGTGCAAGAAAAGCTTCATCAAAACAGGATAATGCATCTGGAAGCTGGTTTTGCTCAAGGTGAGATAGTCCAGTCTTGAAACATACCGGAGCTGCAGCCCCACGTGGGACCTGGAGATGAAAATAAGCGATTATAGGAAGTTGGCCAAAGTCATCCAATAAAGCATCAAAATTTTAAGAAGAAGACAACATATTCCTTTCACAGAACTGTCCATTTAGGTTTATTATAGTCCTGTTAGACATGCATATTTACCTGCCCAGGGCGCACAGAGGTTGCTGGACCAGTAGGAGGTGGCTGAGGTTTCCCTGAATTTCTAGAATCTGGAATTCCAAGTGCGCTAAGATCAAGAGGCTGCGTAGAGACTGGGGCTGGAGCTTCCTGGACCTGAGACTGTGGCAGAACAGCAGTCTGACCTGAGGATTGTGGTGGCACACCACCATCGGGTAGTGCAATAGATTCAAGTGAAACAGTAGGCGGCTCAAGTGAAACAGTAGGCTGTTGACTGTGTTGAGGAACACCACCATCAGGAAGACCAATATCAGCACTAGATGCACCAACATTGTTAGATGTAACATTTTCACTTTCATTCCCATGGGCAGCTTGATCCAACTTTGAGAGATACGTTCCAGGAGGCGGCAATGAGGCTGCAACCTGAAGAGATGGTATTGTATTCTGGAAAAAATCCTCAGGTATAGGCCCAGCTGCAGTTCCTGCACCAGTATCTGCAGGAGTTGGCTTTGTTACTGGAGCAGATTGTTTCAGTGATGCAAAACCAAACAGATCTGCCGGGACAGAAGCTGCAGGAGTTAAAGTTCTACCAGTAGATGGAAATGATTGGGATGGATTCTGGCCAAGATCTTGGAGTCCATTACTTAAAGACTTGGCCCTCACGGGTGGGCCCAATCTATCACCAAGTTTCAACAGTTTCGTGGCTTCTTTTATCTTGTTGACATCCACTGTGGTAGATGCAACTGGTTTGTCTCTTATTCTAATACGTATTTTTTTAGTCTTGGATACTCCCTCCTCGTCACTGCTGCTATCATCTGCAGATGTACCATACATTGATTTCTTGAATTCTTCTTCAGCCTTAGCTTGTTCATCTGCAGCAGCAGAACTACCAAGTTTCCCAAGGGTTCCCAAACCCATCAAGAGATCAGCCTTAGACTCACCATCAGATGACACTACATTGGACGTGGATGTAGCTAGAGATGCCTGATTTCCATTTTGTTTAGTGTCACCACCAGGTGTAAGAACTTTGGCCAAGCTATCCTCCCTAACTTCGACAATGTTGCCTCTTCCTTTAATTGAGCCCAGGTAAACACCGATACGGTCTGAAATGATAGATGGGATGGCACCATCATCAGTCTTCATATACGGCATCACCTCTGCAGCCAGCTCCCACTGAGGTATATCCTTCAAATTAGTGGGGGTCTTGACCTCCCAGTTCCCACCACCCCATTCAGCTCCTTTTGGGACCATACTCTCAGCAGCAAAGTTGGCAAAAATTCCTTGAGTCCATCCAGTAGAACGAATTCTTAAAATTCTTTCACAGTATCGCCTTACTTCTGAATCCGCATCTTCTTCTTCCATCTTTTGAGCAAGACGCCGCATTGCACTTGGGTTAAGGTGGCAAATAAACAGATCAAGCATGCTTTCATAGTCTGCTATTACTTCAAAAGTTTCTTTGGCACCGTCAAACTGACCATACCTACAATATTTTTCTCTTCAAGTTAGAATAAGCAAAGCAGGATAGCTAAATAAAAACACAGGTTACAAATCGTTGAGAAAATATAATTAACTTGTTCACCACAATTAAGATCCTCGAAATCCAAGAAGTCAGAAAAACAAAGATTTAATAAAACTAGAAAAGGCTCATACAATGGCATTAGTCTTGAGATTAATATCACCACTAAAATACATTTAAAAAGAGAGAAACAGTATAAATATAAAACACAGAGATGGGATGAATCGGACCCTCATACTCCAAAATAATTACAGGGGCCATTAGAAATTAAAAGGATATCAAGAAGAGCGTTGATGTAGTCCACAAGACATGAACACAATTAACTACTGAAAATACAATATCTGAAATCAATGAAAGAAAAAAATCTCGTAGACATACTTGATACAGGCATATCCTAATTGTCGGAACCGGTGAAACAAATGAGAGGTTGGAGGACACTTGGGATAATCTCGAGAACGCAGGAACTCGTCTTTCAGAATAGATAAAGCAGTCGAAAAGCGGAGAGCTCTGATAGCATAGATTCCTCGCAACACCTAATTTTCATTCAAACATGCGTCAATGCAAAAATAGATGAACAAGGTAATATGCACAAAACATTATCCATCACTTACCTGAGTGAACTGAGGACCTGCTTGAGATAATGATACAGCAAGATCTCCACAAACAGGAGAACCTCTAGCAAGAATATGTAGAGACCTTGGAGTGATACGCGAGCTGTCAAACCTTTATAGATGAAAATACACTAGAGATGTCAGATACAATCAACTCATGCACATTCGAATGTAGCAAAGTACAGAACTACAGATAAAAGGGGAAAACATAGTCCTAAAACTTAAAAAAGCATTCAAGCTGAAATTCTGAACATAATGAAATTATATGTTTCAAGGATGGTAGTATGACTACATGCAAGGGACAAGTAAACCTTGATGTAATTTGATACAATATTTCTGACAGGTCAAGCTTTTGCTCAAAGCCCTGTTGCATAGTTGCAAAGCCAATAAGAAGTGGTTCAAGTAGCCCAACGAGACAACTTTTAATTTCAACTCTCTTCTTTTGCCTGGGATTTACTTCCGTTGGGCAAGCAAGCAACAACCGATCATTCAATGCTCCAACCAAGACTGCAAAAAACAAATTATCAGCATTGGTTCGAAAGATGACAGTCTGGCATAGATTTGGAATCAGTTATATAATGTCAAGAAATACCAATAACCAATATGTATATAAGCTACTGCCAAAAGTGAAAAATAAATAAGCACATCATCTGCAGCCACATAAGAAAATTACCTGCATAAGGCATGCTAATAGATAGAATAGTCCTTACTCTTCCATCCCAGCCAAGCACACTTACAGCAGTTGCCGTAGAAAAGAGAAGTGCTGGCCCAACCCATAAAATGGATCTGAAGTGCACTTAAGTTAAGCAAGTAACAAATATGTGAACCAACAATCATAAAACTTTAACAAAAAGGTTATTGAAGCACCGAGTTTTGTGCACATATATTATTGAAAGGATATTGAAGGAAGCCCTTTATCAAATTTCGTAGTACTGCTAGCTAGTACATCCAAATCTGCAGAAACCATAAGCACCCTCTCTGTAGTTAATATTCCTGCAACAAAGCCTCTTAGAGTTTCTTGCCAGTGGACCTGTCAAAGTTAAACATGGAATTTTCATTATAACATTAAAAAATAAATTGAACAGTCACTTGAAGTGGTTCAACTCAGTCTGTTTACGTAAGTTAAAAGGAATATCCAACTGACATGATGGCATCAGATTAAAATGGCTTGCAGGTCAGCAAGTTGGAGAGTGAAAAGACACCATTTGTTCAGGACGTGTTGAGAAAGTTGGGTTTTTTTCACCTAACTATTTGCAACACTGTTATTTTTTTAATTTTATTTTGTGAAGTAATGTATGAAACTTGAGTCTTCACGCTTCCTCAAGATTGTACAAACTGTTGGATTGTGGAGCCTGTGGATGAAATGAAAATTGGACTTCATTGAAGAGAAAAAAACACGAAAATCTGAGAAAAAGTGTATATGGAGGACTGAACGGGCGTTCAATTTTTGCAGTGTACCAAGTTGCATATATCTTTGATTGGACGGGCATTCAATCAATGTGAATGATCATTCAACCCATATATCAGATTTTGAAATTCGTTTTTTTTTTTTTTTCCTTCTGTTTTCAAGTGTAGATAGGTTTCTTGTTTGATTATTACTTCTTCCAAGTATAAATGTAATGTAATGGGTAGAACCATAGGTGAAGTAATGTAAAGCATAGTACGAGAAAGCCAAAATCCAATGAGAGCAAAACACAAAGAGAAGCGAGGAACCCGATCTCTATTTGTGTGACTCTTAAAGAGATCGAGTATAGATCCATTCTCTAGGGTTGGGGATTTTGTATCGAGTTGTTAAAATAAAAAAAGCAAAATGCAACTTGTGGACATAGGCAATTAGGCCTAACCACTTATAACCGTTGTGTGCTTGAGGTTGAATTTTTATTGTTGATTGGTTATTCCATCTTGTTCATGCATTCCATTGATTGACAATGATGATCCAGAAGCACAAAATCAGGCAATACATACCAGCAATTTGTTTGCTCTGAAGGTTCTTTCTCAAGGTAAATGCTCACTGTGCTCTAAGGCACCTAATCAAATTTGTACCTTATAGAATTATGAATTTTAAGGCTGGTTAAGAGGTAGATGTGGTTACCTGAAGCACAACTTCATTTATTTTCAACTTGATAAACTTTTTCCCCTCAGTTTTTGTTGAAATATAATGACCATCTCCACCTGAAAGGTTATAGCCCCCTTGGACCAACTTTGCCATGCTAATCTGCTTTCCATGACAAGCAAACAACAACGTTGACTCTGCAATTACAAAACACTTGGATCAACACATTTAACTATGGATGCATGAGACAGTAAATGGAAACGATGATCTTTCCTCAAGCACCTATTGGGGTAGAAAAGATACGATCAACTTCAGATTCAAACATATACTGCTGTGGACCCTTTATAGAATTAGTATCTGCAGATTGGTTCTGTTCAGCCCCAAGCATCTCATCAGTTTTCTCTAAAATCACTCCAGGCAGAACATACAAAGCCAGTCCAGTCTTGTCGTCATCAAGAATTGCAAATTGATTTTCATTTGGACCAATAAATGCTGCATCTCGACCTTCAATTATCAATTATACTTAGTTAATTATTTGGTTCCACCATACAGATTTGTGAACACAAGAAAGTAGTACACCCATTCAATAGATACACAAACCTTTCAGTGTGCTTCCTTTACTGTTCGATGTCTGAAAATTAGTATTCTCCCAATAAAGAACCACCTCATTTGTAGCACCATTGAACTCAAAAACAACAAGAAACATGTGCCTTTTTTTACCATAGATAATGTACTTAGCATAATACTCCACATTTCCAGGAATCTGAAAGCAAAAAAGTATGTGCATAAGTTGAACTAATGAATCTTTCATAGTAATATTAGATTGAATTTTTTTTCTTAAAATTTGCATGGTTTTACAAAGATTAAAATAGCTGTCCAATATTACCGATGTGTACAGTTTCTTGTAAACTGTATCTGTTCCAGAAGAGAGACTATATGCCATGAGGTTTACACCCTCTACATAAAAAGCTCTGACAGGATAATGAAGAACTCGGTTTGATTTATTGAAAAAATTTAGCTCCAAATGAAATGGCTGCCAACAGACCACATATGATGTAAGATACAGATATATATACTCTATGATGATAGTGAGTTTATATTAAGAACAGAATAACCTGGCAAACCGGAAAGTCTTTTAAATGATTTCTGGAGTCCATCATGGAGATAAGAGGCAACCGAGATATAGGGGCACTTTTCGCATGGCCTTCCATATAATGCTATAAAAAATGTTGACCATATTAATTAAAAACAATCCAACTAGCAGAAGTAAATGCAAAGATTTTAATTGAGTTGTGAATGGAGATCTCCAAATGTGTAACTTAAGTTCATGACTGCGAAAGGCGAATATAATTGTATATTTGCGAGGGAAAATAGAATAAGGAAGTACATACACTATGAAGAAAAGCTCTCCGTGCAATGTCTGATATTGTAACCTGACTATGGCTGCCAGAGAGAGTAACACATTGTCAACAATAATATACAAGTACGACATTTCTTTCAAGAAAAAAAATTACAGACTAAAAGCAAACCAGAAAAGGTACCATACTGAACAAAGCAAGTTCAAATCATATATTTCGCAAATATGTGATATGTCAGACTGTCGGGTAGGTAGGCCAAAGGATTTGTTGTCTCAAATATCGTAGGTTGAGCATTCAAGGTCAAGAACATTAATCTCAGTAAGTATATAACTTAAACAATCATTTAAAAAAAATTAAATAGATGATGTAAAAGCTTCCCAGTCAGAACTATCCAAACTTACCCTTTCACATGATGCTCTTGCAGTTGTGACTGAAGCTGATGGTCGGCCAAAATTCCGGATGAACCCAAAGATGCAAGTTTCTCTTTCAACACAGATGCTGCAAAAACACTTCTTACGTACGGTCAGCAGATATGGCAAAATAACAGAGACAGAAAAGCAGTTAAAATAAATAAAAAAGATATGCACATGAAGGTATCTCGGTAACAGAAAGGTGAAGGAAACTTCATATCTTTTCTGACTAGAACAGCTAGCAAAATGATATGGTTGGAAAATATAATAAAAAGAATCTTAGGAAACATTCAGAAAACACAATTTTAAGGATACAGAAGATTACAAGTTTCAGGGAACATGCAACTCAGTCTCAGCAGGTGAGTATACAATAAATAAATTTGGCGAGATTAGCGGAATATTAATCAAATATTTAAAAATCAGAAATAGCTTTGTGCCCTGGAGATCACTATAGCTACAACAGTTACACATTATATCTTCAACGCAGAGGATAATAAATTCTCATTACATGCAGCTAATTGAATGAATATTGTCAAATAACCAGTATTGGACAACCACTGCGCTCCAGATATGAGTAAGAGGTCACTCAGAGTCAAACATAAACCTCTGAAATAAAATGACGAGTTTCTGAAAATCTAGGAATTGCAAAAGAAGAATCATATAGTATTACAAAATGCACATCTTAGAACCCACACAATATTTTTTAAAAAGTATAAAACTATAAATGAAGCCACGCATTGAACAGGTAATCCTATGAAACCATGATGAAATGTATAATCCAAGTTGATGTTCCCATATGAAACAAATAATTACCTGAAGATCCCCTGGCACTTTGCAAAACTGCAAAGAGTTGTTTCCTTCCTTCCCGAGAGTATGCAGCCCTATTTTTCAAATTGTCTCCACCTGTCATATTCTGTTGGAAAAAATAAAATAGAAATTAGAACAATGCTTCAGACTTCAACCAACAAGCCAAGCATGGATGATGTAAGTGGCTAGACGTAACTGCAAAAAGGAGAGCTGCTAGATTTAATTTTGGGTGAACTTCTAAAGATTTGATTCGTGGTAGAGGGTAAACTGCTTCTCCACCCTGCTGAGACAGAATGCGAGGCATATCAATTGATTCAATTGCTGCAAAACAAAATGTGTGGATTATCTGTCAGTCAAATTTTACAAGACAGGCAAAGACTGCAATAAATAAAAAAACACCAAATATTATTGATTTAATATAACTTTTTTTTTTTAACGGAGACGTTATCATTCAAACATCAAATGAGCAGAAAATAAACGGGGGGCGGGGACAAGGTTCCCACAATTTTGCGATCTACGGAGGGTCATTTTGTATGCAGCCTTACTCTTACTTTTGCAGATAGGTTGTTTCCCATACTTTTGCAGATAGGTTGTTTCCCATACTTAAGCCAGTCTTAAGGTCATAAGGCAGCAATCATGCTGTTATGCAAAGGCAAGAAAACAAAAAGAAATAACAAGAAGAAAATTGAGAGCATATTTTGTAAATAAGACTCTGCATTCTTCCTAGAGTAAAAGGAGTTGCAAAAGTAAGCTAACCGGCAGGCTCGAAAAAATTTGTTTGCATTGGAGGTCTGTTAGGATTAAGCATCGCCCTTGTCTTCCACACCTGAAGAGTTCCATCTCTGGAGAGGGTGACAAGTAACCGCAACATAGAGAGCCAAGCAACTGATATAATTGGTTGGGAACCAACTTGTGTTCTGAAATTGTCATAAAATTGAACATTTGAATTCAGTTCAGCAGAAACATGCAGAATGAAAATAGAAACAGAATAATCACTTCTTCTTTTCAACAACTGTCAGTTTTATATATAGTGAATAATCACAGCAAGTTTGTGCAAAGCTCAGAGTTGTTGCAATCAGAGTATCAAATCTGAAAAATTCTAAACGTGATCAATATAATTTTTTTATCATTTTATGAAATAATTGTTACCATGTAACTTGAGAAGTAGCAATCATTTCTTAAAATTCATTAAACACCAAAAAATGTCCAGTGAAATTTTCTGGCACAAGAACTTACACTAGGGGAAAAGGCATATTCCTGAAGAACTTACATTCCAATCATACAAGGTCTCTCAGTTGAGACGTCCCATGCCAAAAGCGTACCCCGTCTATCACCAACAAAAATCCACTCCAGTGTTGGATGAAAAGCAAATGCACCAGCACCGATGAGCTTTATGGTGTTATCAACTGCCAAAAATAAGCAATGGCAGTGACTCAAATATGTCATTCAAAAAGCTGTTGTATATATCATCTTCAGCAAGAGAGATGCTAAGTGGTACTCCCATCTCACTTTGTAGAGTGTAATGAACAGCGTAGGAATGGATGTTGTATGCTCGAATCAGACCATCTGCATAAGCAACATACTGGACAGGCAAAGAAAATAACAAACAGTTACCAAAGACTGCCAGAGGAATGAATATAGCAACTAGAAGTCTTTCATGTCTGCAGACTAAAAAAAGAAAATAAAATAGTTTGAACAAACTAAGCACATTACCAAGACAGGGAGACGAGGGTGACAAGCAAGATTGATAATAGGTTTCTTCAAGTCTGTTTTAATTTTGGTTGGTGCTCTTCCCCCTTCAACAGTCCCAACAACTTCATGCATATGAAGTTCAAAAGTAGATAAATAAGAGGCTTAACAAAGCAAATGAATACATATCATATAAAGGGATATTATATTGAGGAGAGGAAAAGGAGAATCAAACTAAGAGCATACCAGTAAAATGTTAAAGTACTTAATACAAGATAATTTTAAAGGAAACCTGTAACACTCATCCTTCGATGGAAACCGAAAAACACAACAGGTTGAAGAGGTGTCAGAGCAAGATGGACTTCCATATCAGAAGAAATGTGATCCGTCTTTTTTTCAGGGGAATGCAGAACAAAAGTTTGCTCAGTATCAAAGTCACAGGATCTAATGGTACAGTCCTGAAAAATGAGTAAAAAATACTGATAGTAAAAAGCCAGTAAATAACATACACTCGCAACACATAAAAACCAACTTTACAATATTTAAACAAACTACTTGTGTAGATAAAGAACATATTGCTCAACAACAAACGCCAAACCATTTATCAAACAATGTTGGGGTCAGCTACATTAATCCTTTAGCAAAACTCTTTGGGATCCCAAATTTGTATTCTTCTCCCTCACTCAACGTTTAAAAATGAAGGAATTCACAATTTAATTCAAACAAAATTCCTTGATTCATAATTTTTTGTCAAAGTGGGTATTTTAACCATCAAGTGATAGTAAGGGTGAATATGGGGTGATAATGGTATAAAGATGGAATATGTATCGTGTGATGATTAGGACAAGACAGCAGTGGGTTTGGGCGTGCCGGTGAAGGTGAAAGTAGGATTACTAACAATAGCAATATAGTAGCAATGATGATGGAGTCTACAATGGGGTGTCACTCAGTGGTAATGGTGGACGTTATAGTTGCAAAAATAGTTCAGCTGGTGACGGTGGCAGTGGTGCACTGGTGCTAATAGTGATGGAACTTATTTTTTTGTAATAAAGGATTGGCAAAGTTGATGTTGAGAGTTGAGACGGAAAGTAGTTGGCACTATTAGCTCGGTCAATAAAGTATTTCACAAGATGGATCCATAGAAACCTCTAGACAGGAATTTAGCCCTCTAAATAAATGATTAATCTTATCACAGACTTGAAATGTGAATCGAGGAAACACTCAATTTTAATTTTTATTGTTTTCTAGATCAGCTCCCTTATAGTTCATCCAAAAAACTTTTAGATCCATACGCCGAATAAATACAGTAATAAATGTACAAATTAATAAAAAGTTCAATTTTGCACATAATATAATGAGGTCACTAAATCCCATAACATACACATTAATTAGCAAAATATCGGAGCACAAAAAAAGTAAATACATAGGAAACTCTACCTTGAACGAAATCCTAAACCACCTATGGGGGGTCTCTTGAATGAGTGCTAGGTATTGAACAGGCAAAATCACCATTTCCAAATATACTTATATTGTTCCAGGCCCAAATATATTATAATTGTATTAGAGGACTGAATAGTCATTTTCAATTCTGGTAGCTGGTTACAGACATCATGTGAGTACTAATTAAAAAATAGTAAGACTTACAACTTAAGTTAGTAAAATTTTCAATTATCCGCTGCTTTTAGGAGCTTACACATTTTTCAGTGGGAGTATTGAGCCTTCTAAACTATATGAGCAGCTCCAATCCTAGTTCCCAGTTTCAGTCAGGCAGATTCATGAACAAAAATTTCCCACCATCACTACTATTTCTTTCTCAAAATAAATGACAGCTTGAGTTAAACTAACTAAATTTAGGTCAATGATATGCAGTCAGCACATCTATTTACAAACCATTTTCAAAAAAAGTAAATGGGAGTCTACAAGCAAAAGCAAGAGCAGAGCATCAAAGTAAATTTTAATTGCACACATAAATATCACAAAAGTAGAATAAACGTAGCAAAGCTTAATTGGAAAATTCATGGCCATCTAGAGAAATAGTAACATGGTTGCAGTTCCAAAATATTTTGGATCAGGTTGCAATCTAAATAAATTTAGCATCCCAGAATATTAAAGAAATAATTTTCTAAGTTCAAAATCTTTTCATTTTTTAAAATTGTTGCAAGTGATGCATCCAAATGAGAGAAGTTTATCTAATTAACTAACCTCAAGAATAGCAATGACTGCATGCCCACTTGTAAGACTGTAAGCCATACGTACAACAGGAGTACCAATGTCAATAGAAGAGATCTTGCTTCCCGTCAATGCATCAAATTCTGAGGAAGAAAAGTTGAGATTACGTAAAAACAATGGTCTTTTTTTTTTTTTAACAGTTAATAGAAAAGATATTAAGTGCAAAAGGAGTGAAATTAAAACTTAAAAATATTCATAGATACACACATAGAATCTATTATTTTGCATCTCCGACAGAAACCTCATAAATTCCTGACAGATTCTGACACCACGGAACGCACAATATAACAACACAACTGTAGCTCCTTTATCTGTCAGTGTCGGGTCTATTCCATGAGTTTCAAGCAAAAAGTGGGAGAGTGGCAACGAGTTGTAGGAACAGGTTACATTCATAAGACATTAAATATTTCCTAATTTGCTTGAATCTATATTAGCTTTCTCCCATTAACTATTTAGAATGCCTAAGCTACATAACAGCCACCTGACTGTCTTGGTTACATATGACGTCCCTTATCAATTGAATCAAATAAAATGCATTGAAATAACAACCCAAAAGATCATGCTGAAATATCACTACCAAGTACCAACACTTCGATATAGAAAGGGAAACTTGTTTATATATATATATAATACAGCATGCAAACTCTTATCTAAGGTAACGTTTGGATTAGAATTTTTGATTGGAAATGGGAACGAAGAATGGGAATGGGAATGGGATTCTCATTGATGGTGTTTGGATTAAAACACATCCATTCCCATTCCGATTGCCA